>BJCM01184079.1:0-11008 GCA_018326385.1 Flaveria bidentis
TGTCATAAGGTCTTTCCTAAGGGTGAAGATGACACATCAAAATGTGTCCATGAACTCCCACTTGAATCCACATCCAAATGCTTCAAGTGTCCATGTCTTTTGTGTCTTTCTTTGAGTCTTCATCTTGTGCATCTTCTTTTACAAAATCATATCCTAATACAATTTTTCTAATAAAAGAAATGCACCTAATCTAGTTATTACATAACCAAATGAATAAATAAATTACAACCCAAGATACAAAACACAATTTACAACCCTTACAAGGAACAAAACCAACATGACATACAACAATCAACCAAAACCAAACACATAAGGCCAAGGCTATGTTATGCACCATAAAATGAAACACATTCAACGTCCAAGAACAACAAAGAATCCCTTATTTCAGCCCTCCAATTTCAGCCAACAAAAACTAAAACTTTAAGGTTGTCCAAACAACATAATCAACCATTTGACACAATTCTTTCAAGGTTTATACTAAAGCATGCAAGATTAAACCTTGAAATATAAGGGATTCAAACACCCACAACAAAACAGCCCCTAATGGGTGGAAAAGGTCCATGAAAACTAACTTTTCAAGACCTTTTGAAGCACATATTCCACATAACCGGCTCTAGATGCCATTGATGGGTTTTGTCACATGTAAAACAAGCTAGTTTAACCATTTAAACTATGAAAACGCAGCGGAAAAAGTGTGAATGACGATGGAGTGTAAGAGAGGAGAAAAAGCTTTCAACGACCAAGACAAAGCTGGTCCCAATGGCCCCTTTTGGGCGGCCGAATGGTTTATACAAAATGGGTTTTCCCCCCATTTTAGTTTTATATAAAATTACTCTCTTAACTCTTAACTTTATAAAATTAAAACCTCTTTTAATTTTATAACAAAAACATAGTTTTATTTGTTATTATTTAACCAACTTAAATAATGAAACAAATAATATCTCATGAACAAACTATCCATATAGTATTGTTGTATTACAAACCAATGTTTTAGAAAACCCATTTTCTAAATTGGTGTCAATGTTTATTTGTATGATCTCATCAACAAATAAACATTAGTTGGTGTTTGTTTAGCTTGTTATTTAGTATGACCCGACTTGGATCATAACGTACTAACCACATCAATCTTGTATGTGTTTTGGGCATACAAGATCCAACAGTTTTAAGTCCTTCAACCTACCTTCCTCTCATCTTGATGATGAGTTATGTGCTACAATGATGTATGATGTTCTGAACACTCCTCCATAAGACTCGACACCATCAGTTTCATTAGAGGATTCATCTAGTCCTTCAGGGGGAGAGCTTGAACTAAGTGACTCCTCCTTTGATGATGAAGTAGTTGAGACTGAAAATGTGGACCAGGAGGACCAGATTCCTACTAATGAATGTACACAAGCATCAGATCATTATGCCTCTGACACTTCTGAACCTCATACTCCAACAACTACAAATACTGAACTTGGGATTTAAAATCTGGATCATGAAGTAGTTGTTCCCACCACTCCCGGCTCTCGAATTAATGTGCATCATCCCCTAGAAAACATCATTGGGGATGTACTATCGGGAGTGCAGACACGAAATCAGCTATACTCAGTTGATTATGCCTCAGTCATGGAAAAAGTATATCTTCATGATGGTGCTTATCAATGTTTTGTGTCTCAATTTGAGCCAAAATATGTCAGTGAAGCCATAAATGATAAGGCATGGTGCAGTGCTATACAAGAAGAACTCCTACAGTTCAAGATGTTAGGAGTATGGACCCTCGTGGACAGACCAAAAGGTGCTAAAGTAATAGGAACTAAATGGGACCTGAAGTGTAAGAAAGATGACCAAGGGGTCATAATGAGAAACAAGGCTCGACTTGTGGTTCAAGGGTTTAGACCAGTCGAAGGCATTGACTACAACGAAGTGTTTGCACCTGTGGCTCGGATGGAAGCAATCCGTATCTTTCTAGCCTATGCATCCTTTATGAATATTAAATTCTATAAACTAGATGTAAAAAGTGCATTCCTTCATGGTGAAATCCGTGAGACAGTCTACATCAGTCAACCCGAAGGATTTGAGGATCCTTATCATCGGGATAGAGTTTACAAACTGGACAAGGCTCTCTACGGGCTCCATCAAGCCCCTAGAGCCTGGTATGAGAAACTCTCAACTCATTTGGTGAAACATGGCTTTCGCAGAGGGGTGATTGACTGCATGTTATTCATCAAAGAAAAAACTGTGATTTACTATTGGTACAAACATATGTTGATGACATAATCTATGGTTCCAATATTTAAGAATTATGTAAAGAATTTGAATCTGTAATGAAAGCAGAGTTTGAGATGAGTGCAATGGGGGAGATGAAGTTCTTTCTTGGCTTACAGGTGGATCAGAAACCAAAAAGAAATATTTCTACATCTAACCAAGTATGTAGGCGATAACTTCAATCGGTTCGACATGGAGAACACTTCAGTTGCTAGAACTCCACTTGCAACGAACCATGACGTGGCACCCGAAAAAATAGTGATCTGGTTGATGCCATCATGTACAGAGGAATGATCGGATCCCTTATGTATCTCATAGCCTCTCGTCTTGATATTATGTACGCGACGTGTCTTTGTGAAATATATCAGGGCAAACTAAAAGTCAACTATCTCATAGGCGTCAAAAGGATTTTTCGATACTTGAAGGGTACTCCAACACTCGGGTTATGGTATCCTCATGATGATGACTTTGAGCTTACAGCGTATAGTGACTCGGATTATGGCGGTTGCAAAATGAATTACAAGTCAACATCAGTAGGATGTCAGTTCTTTGGTATACAGTTAGTCACCTTGTAGTGTAAGAAGCAGATATCAGTTGCTCTGTCAACTTGGGAAGCTGAATACGTTGCTATTGCAAGTTGCTGTTCACAAATCTACTGATTCAACAACAAATGTGCGACTACGGTTTGCAATTTTCTAACACCCCTATTTTTGTTGATAATTCTACTGCTATTGCTATCACCAAAAATCCGGTCCAACACCCTAAAACTAAACACATCGGCATTAAATGTCACTTTATACGTGACTGTTTTGAAAAGCACTTAATCGATGTGGTTAAAAGTAATACGGATTTTCAATGCACGGACCTCTACACAAAAGCATTTGATAAACCGAGGTTTTTATATCTGTTAGAGGTCAATGGAGTGTTAAAGAAATGTGAAGTGATTCTAGGAGACGAAAGTTCATAGTCAGACTAGTATAGTTAATTTTTCTTTAATTTTATTTTATTTTACTTATTTTTCTGCCTATTAAAAATCCAAAAACACAAACATATTTTCGGTTTTAGAATTTTAAGGGGAGAATAGGTTAAATTAGTATTAAATTCGTGTAGTATTTAATTACTTAAAAAACTTAAAAAAAATAAAAAAATAAAAAAAACGAGGGAGGAGGACAACTTAGCTAAAAGAAGTGAAATCAAATTTGTGATTCTGATTCAACGTTTATGGAAAATGATAGTACATAGGGAATAGATTGTTTGGGACTTTAACAGATCTTAAATGATTAAGATGCAAAATTCAAAGTATAAGTCTGAGAAGTCTAAGCAGAATAAAAGGAAAAATGATAGTAAAACTAGTATGCTACTGAGGTAACATAGAGAAAGTAGACCTAGAGGTTTCTAGTTCATTATATGATGTGTCGGTAGATTTAACACAATAGATGAGTATACCTCATTGGTGGTTTAAAATTCAAACTAAGTTGTTCAACTTGTTGTGGGTTCCCATCTTATCCCTGGTTAACACAATCAACGCAGTTCCAATAAGGGGTGAAGAGCAAAATAAACGCCACAAATGTGTGCGGACGACCATAAAAATGAGCAAAGCACATGGAAAAATGCTAAATGCAATCAAGCAAATAACTTATGTTGTTGGGGCGTTATGTGCAAAAAAAATGCTCTAACAAGAAGATAAGTTGTGTGCCTCTCTACTGTGCGGTGGCACTGACCTGAGGATAAGCATAACCTAAATATTCTAATATTCATTAGAGTTTGCGCCTCTCTACTGTGTGATGGCACTGACCTGAGGGTTGGCATCTCTTTGAAAGCTCTTAGAATAGTTTCTTCTTGAAAATACCCATAGACCGCTCAAAAATCTCCTGAGGAACGTTGATTACCATATAAGCGTGGGATCCATAAATGTTTGTTGAAATAATTAAACCTTAACTCATCACCAATGTATGTCAAAAATTGATGTATGGATTTAAGAGGACAAGTATATTGACAATCATCGTGAGCTACAGTTCTTTAAAGTCAAAATCATTGTGTGCATCTTATAGCTCTAGTATGATTTCCTAAAACTGTTATTGACTCTCGGTCAAAACAAGAATCTAGCATCAAAATGGTTCATTAAAATGTCCCAAATGATTCTGATATACCTGTATGATTCCATAATGAATCGTTCCAGAAATGATAAACGTAACTTAAAGTTGTGTTATCTAGAAAAGTAAAATCAGTTAGATGTACTCTAATAGGTTTAATTCCATCTCAAATAAAAAATACAAAAATATGTCCTAGTTTGTCCTAATATTTCAACGTGTTTTCAATTGTTGTTTTCTAGTAATTTGATACGTAGACGTTGGACTCTACAACTAGTTGTAATCTATGAATCACTCACTCAAAAGGGGTCACATCTGAGGTGACCAAAATGTTAAAAATTAAAAATATCACGTCTGAAGTGATCAAACAAATTTTCAAATTAAAAAGGTCATGTCTGAGATGATCATCGATCATAACATCATATCAATAGTTACACGTGTATGTTTGAAAGTGTACGAGGTCAAACTAATAAGTATGGACCAATCGCATGACTGGACCATAAGTATGGACCAGTCACATGATTGGATCATGAGTATTAGCCAATCATACGATTGAACCATAAGTATGGATCAGTCGCACGTTTGGATCATACGCATGGAGCAATCCATGCGATTGGATCACCAGAATGGACCAATCGCACGAATGGATGAGGCCGTATGAGCCAGTCGTACGACTGAACCCCAGTCGCACGAATGAAGCATGCGAATGGGCCTAGTCGCATGACTGAATGTTAGCTTATTATAAATAGCAGGGAGTCGGTCGCATGTTCTCATCACCCCAGTCAAATGTTCTCATCACCCCAGTCGCATGTTCTCATCACCCCTTAATGCCCACCCGACCAAGTTACATCCTCTGACAATAAGGGGCTGTTTTCTACGGATGAAGTACACTAGCGACATCAACTCAGGTGTGCTCAACAAAAGCAACCTGGGTCCCAGTTCAAGTACCTAGCCCATGTCATTCTGAAGTGCATAGCATCAAGGAGGGGAGGATTTGATGATTTATCTAACCAAATCCAGAATGCATAGGTTGCACTGGTGTTGAACCATCCTTTCAGCCTCTCCAACATGATATTCTCTTACTTGATAAAGAACCTAGAGGCTAAGCGTAAGGAGGGCTTTTGCATGTACCCTCGGTTCTTACAGCTTATTATTGATGAGAAGCTTTTGTCTCTACCAAAGGAAAAGAAGATGCAATGGCACTCGAGGTGTGGATGATACCAACTTGGGTAGGATGAAAGTAAACAGGGGGAAGCAGGTGAAGCCCCTTGTCAGGAGACTATTTGGGCACTTGCCAAGTGTTGATTATGTGGCATCACGATGAGAATGACTCAGATGTCGAGCCGATTGAGCTACCCACTGATGATACACATGACGATGACGATGACCATGGTGATGGTCAAGGCGGTGAGGCTCCTGGTGGACCCGAGCAGGCTCCAAGCACCCCGATTTCGGGTAGAAGAAGATAATGAGTCAGAGGAGGAGCCTCTCGTGAGGAAAGTTGGGAGCAGGGTTGTGGCCATCAAGATAGGTAAAGAGGCGGTTGGTGGACGCCAGGCTGGGGACACCCCAGACCAACCACTCGGCTCAAGGGGAGCCTCTGTCTCCAAGGGCTCAAGGAAAAAAAATGGCCCCACCCTACGGGAAGAAGAGCAAGAGGCAGAGGATCACCCTAATCAGTACTCCGACCACTACTACCACAACGACCACTACAACCACACCTCCTATCGCCACCCCAGAGCTACTACCACCACCACCACTCCACCCACTACTACACCTCCTACCACCACTACTACCACCACTCCACTCACTACTACTATCTTTCATCCCACCACCACTACCACATCCACTTCACCATAGACCACACATATTCCATCTCCCATATTCACCACAACCACTGCTACCACCACCTCTTATCAAGCAGGTCTACCAACACATTCTCCATTCATAGCTGGACCCTCACTACCCCATATTGGGTTAGAGGAAAAGCTAGCCAACCTCAACCGAATTATGCTAAGGCTGCTTTCCATAGATGAGCAAAGAGGTGCGCAACTCAACTAGCTGATGGAGGTGAATGCAGCTCAAGCTTAGGAGATCAGGGAGCTTAGTGAGAAGAGTGACCAGTATGAGAGAGCTCTAAGCCGAGCCCATCATGCACTTACTAGTCAAAATTAGCTGGTGTTGGATTCGGTGAAGAGGATTGAGGAGCTTGAGAAGAAGAACAAAAGGATACTTCTAAAGCTTAAAGGATCAAAGAGTGAGCCTCTGAAGATCAAGGACGATGATGACGATGATGACGATGATAATGAAGAGGATGAAGATGAATCTGAGGAGGTTGGAGAAGGTAGACCAAGCGGAAAGGATCGAGAAGATGATGATGATCATGAAGGCGATGTCGCTGCATCAGCCTATCCTTAAGCTCAAGAGAGGCATACCAAACATAGCCAAGATCGAGGAGCCTCTTCTTCAGCTTTTCCAGCAGAAGAATCAAAGGACCAAGAAAAAAGAAATTATTATGTATTTATAACTTTTGTACTTGAATATATGTTACACAAATGTAATTAATGTTCAACTATGTTTATTTATGCTTAAATGTTTTATCTAATGAATTTCGTGTGATATGCTTATTGTCTAATCAAGCAGATAAAACTCCACAACAGGATGAATACGATGTTGCTCCCTTCAGCAAATCAAGTCTCAATTCACCATGATTCTTGATTTGCAAGGGAATGTTAGAAGGTGAGTGAGCTACACTCTCGAAGAAGGAGAAAATATACATGATCTGACTGACGAGCAACTAGCTAAGATGTTCTGACTCAATCCTGACGAAATTGTAAAAGATGCTCCAGAATTTGAACTTTAAGTGATGAGGAGCTGTAGGATGTGGATGAGATTGAGATTGAGGATGTTACAGCATAACATTATATAGAGTACACTTACCGCGAGGGAAATGTGATACCCAACTTGGGTGATACTTTCGGCAATGCTACGTTTGAGAAGCTAGAAGAAATGGAGAAGGAAAAGGAAAAGGATGAAAACCAAGCCCAATCCTCGGATGCAAATGTTGATATCAAGAAGTCTGAATAGGCTGCTTGTTTTGCAGAAATAAGAGCCCAGCGCACGACTCCAAAGCAAAATGCCTAAACCAAACTCTACAAAGTCAAGAAACATAAGAAGGTGTCGGGCGAAATCATTGCGTGGGCCTATTTTGAGGACATAAAAGTTTATGCAGTAAAAAGAGAAAAGGGGATCGAGTACTTCAGATATCCTAATGATCTGAAGACTTTTCCTGGTTTTGAGCTTAACCGATTGGCATGCTTAGATCTGCTGTATGCAAATCCAAGGAAGATGTCAGGTTGGTTTGACGACGCGTTGAAGAAAGAATACCACACCAGGTGGGTAAACTTCAGACCTCAACAACCGAAGAGGTACATCAGTAGATCTGAAGTTGACCTTATATATGGGAAGCCGAAAGTAGTGCTGAAGTGGAGTCCTCCGCACACGATGTCAAAGATTCCCTTACGGGAAATGCCTCAGGACTTCACTCCATATTTCAAATGGTTGTATTATGACTGGAGGATAGGAGAAGCGGTCATACTTCTGAACAAAGAGGGCAGAATAGAAACTATCAGGATATTTGACCCAATGTGGCTTACCAACTTGTCAGCTGAAGATGTCTACACTCTATTCAAGTGGCCACTGTTCTATGACACGCAGGATATTGTACAAGCCCTCCAGTTCCAAAATGTGATACGGCTCTGTTTTGCGTTTGAAATACACGTAGGATTCACAAGAGAGAAGAAGTACAAGAAGTTTGAAGAGCATATGAAGGATGTCATACAATAAAGTAAACCAGGTCCAAGGGGGAATTTGTTGATACATATATAATATGTGGTTGATGTTTATAATATTTAATATTTTATACTATATTGTGTTTTAAAGTATAATGAACTTACTATATAGGTTTGAGGCTGTTGTGCATAGTTCTTAGTCAATAATGATTAAGAAATGTGTTCAAACTTAGTCGTATGAGTCTTCATGCGAATGGACCATGCTTATGGACCATACGCATGAATACATCAGGCTAATAGACCAGTCGCATGACTGAACCAGGTGACTAGATTAGTCGCACGATTGAGACATAAGATTGACTCAGTCGCACGACTGACATTCAGTCTTGCGTATGGATCAATCGCATGATTCATTCGCACGACTGAACCATACTAATGGTTTAGTCGTATGATTGGAAACCCATCACCTACAAATACCACTTAATTCGTGGAAAAACGTAACACTTGAGAAACACTTGATACTCTTACGAACCCTACCCATCTAGAACCTCCAAGGAAGCCTATCCAACTTCATAGATCAATCCTAACCGATCTCTACTCATCCATAACGTTTAGTTTCAAACATCTTTCGATCGAATAATTGTTCTCACCGATTTGATTGCCAATCAAATAGGATTCCACACTATTTGATTTGGTATAAATGCAGAATCTGTTAGTATTCCGTACGTACACAGTCATGACATACAAGCTCTCCAGTTCCAACATGTCATAAGACTCTACTATGCATTTGCAATACATGTAGGAGTTAAAAAAGAAGAGAAGTACAAGAAATTCGAAGAACATGTAAAGAGTGTTAGACAATAGTGTAAACTAGGACCAAGGGAGAGTTTGTAGATACATCATGTTCCTAGTTTATGAGCTTTAATGTAAAAGTCTTTCATGTCTTACACATATGTAATGAATTTATTCAATGATATATAATACGTGGTTGATGCTTATTAATGTTTACTTCTCTCATATTATCATTGTGTTGACTATAATTCATATGTATGAACTTATTATATAGGTTTGAAGTTATTGTATATAGTTCTTAGTCAATAATGATTGAGAAATGTGTTCAACTTAGTCGGATGAGTCTTCATGATAATCGACCATGCTTATGGACCATACGCATGAATACATCATGCTTATGGACCATACGCATGAATACATCATGCTTATGGACCAGTCGCACGACTGAACCAGGAGACTGGATCTGTCGTATGATTGAGACATAAGATTGACTCAGTCGCACGACTGAACCTTTAGTCGTGCGTATGACTCAATCGCATGATTCAATCGCACGACTAAACCATGCTAATGGTTCAGTCATACGTATGGAAACTACAAACCTATAAATATCACTTAATTTGTGGATTGATAACAATTCAATAACTATTAAGAGAACACTTCGAATACACGAATCCTAGCCGTCTAGAACGTCCAAGAAAGCCAATCCAACTTCAAAGTCCGTTCTTGATTGATTCCTACTCGTTATTAACATTTAGTTCATTCTTATATCGATCAGGTTAACGTTCTCACTGATTGGATCGCCAATCAAATAGGATTCCACACTATTTGATATGGTTTCACGCATTATCAATTAGTATTCCATACGTAAACGGTCATGATAACACCACGTAAAGTCACATCAAAATACATAGTAAGGAACATGAGAAAATATTTCATACAAAAGCATTACATCACCACGCATCATCATACATAACATATGCAATCACATATCATCATAAACATCATAAACATCAAGCATCATACATTCACATACACATACACATACATATGCACCACAAGCATAAACATCATAAAACATAACTAATCCTTCATGGGATAGCGGGGGTTCAGGGGTAGCAACCCCTGACAACGAGGTCCTAGGGGCAACATCCCCTAGTGGGGTCCAAGGGGCAACGCCCCTAGAGAGTTCTAGAACATATATATATAGCATATTTTATTATAAAAAATGATCTTCCTCTTAAAACCTCTTAAAATCTTGGTCATTTCAATAATATATTTAGTATACATTTCCAACCCCAAACTAGTTCAAAACCATTAAATAGGGGATCTAGAACTCACGTGGACTCGATGAGTAGCTTCTCAATCGAGATTTCAAAACAAGGGTCGCACTACACAGACTGTAGATAAGTTAACAGTCAAAGGAGTTAATTTCTACCTAATTTCGCTGCCAGATTAACAGTTTCGCTACTAGTTTCATTGCAGATTCGCTGCTAGTTTCGTTGATATCTTCGCTGGCAGTTTCACTGGCATCTTCGCTGCTAGTTTCGCCCCACTTTCGTTGGATAACATTGTCTGCGAAACTACCTGCGAAACTATTAGGTTGTATCTATGAACTTCCTATGGTTGTTTTATGGTTTGATAGCACACTATTTCACATATATTATTGATCCTTATTCTTGGGTTTTGTTTACGCTTTAAATGGTGAAAATTTTCAGATTGGTATCATATCTTTAAACCATATATCCGCTGCATTTTTCATGTTTAAATGGTTAAACAGCTTTGATTTATATGTTACAAAACTTAACAATGGCATCTAGAGTCAGATATGTGGAATATGTGCTTCAAAAGGTCTTGAAAAGTTAGTTTTCATGGACTTTTTCGACCCATCAGGGGTTGTTTTGTTGTGGATGTATGAATCCCTTAGGTTTCAAGGTTTAATCTGGCATGCTTTATAAACCTTGAAAGATTTACATCATATAGTTGATTGTGTTGTTTGGACAAACCTTAAAGTTTTACTTTATGCAATGATATGCACTAGACCGGACGTGTCATGCACTTTGAGCATGACAAGCCGATACGAACAAA
>BJCM01184132.1:0-10934 GCA_018326385.1 Flaveria bidentis
ATATATATATATATATATATATATATATATATATATATATATATATATTACGTGTGTTTAAACCATGGGAACTCACTAACTTTATAGTTGACCTGTTATTTTTAACATGTTTCAGGTTTCCTACTTGAAGATCTTCTTGTGGTCATATAAGACTTGGACCTAGGTTAATTGAAAGACTTATGTTATTGATTGTATCTTGATTGTTTGGTAATTACTTATTTGTCTTGTCATGTTTAATGAATAATGACATTTAATATTATTTCAACTTAATTAGTTCCATGTGCTATGAGCAATCGTCTCCCATTCGTCCGCCCGATGATTTCGCCGTCGATCGGGGTGTGACAACAGTAATTCTTCAAATATATCAATCCACAATAACATTTTCTCTATCTTTCACTCACAACCACCCAAAACCATTCCATATAATATACCAAATGCACTCACATACTTTTAAAAAATCCACTGTGAGTGCTCTAATAATGTATAAAGTTGTAATAACCGAGCCTTACAACCACAAAGAATTCTACTAGTTTTTATGATTAAGTATAAAAAAAGTTTTCAACAATATAACTGTAGAAACTTAACAGTATATGGACAAAACTAAACAAAAGTTTGTAAGAGAAATTTTTGATTGAAATATAATAGTGAAATTTGTATCTTTAAGAAAGTTATATATTAAATCTATAAATCTATATAAAAGAAGATTTGTTTTGTCACATGTTTTTCTCCTAACTCATCTTTTTGTCATATGTCCTTTTTATACACATTCTTATATAATTTCCCCTACAAAAGAGTATTATTATAATTTAAATACTCAAACTAATTTCTCTCTCTTATTAAAAATTAATTTTATTAATTACTACATTTCTCTCTCTTATTTAATTTTTTTAAAAACAAGCTATCTTTTTTAAAATAAATTTTATTAAGGAAATTAAAAATTACATCTTTTTACTAAAGTAGAAACAATAATAAAAATAAAACTTTTATATAATATGAAATTTCAAAAACACTAAATCTTTTGAAACAAAATATTTTAAAATGGTTAATAAAAATATTGAATACTAACAAGATTATTTATACATAAGTTTACTCATTTCTCAGTATTTTAAAAAAAAGTATAAAAGGTGAATTTATACATAAGTTTACTCATTTCTCTGTATTATTAATAAAAATATTAAATACTAACAAGATTATTTATACTATTTTTAAATTAAAAAATATATAATTAATAAATAAAAAACTTATTTTTTATGTAAAAGATACTTTTTATAATTAAAGTTTTATAAAATACAGAATACAACAAAGTTTTTTATAAAAAATCATTTTTTTAAAACAAAATACTTAAAAACATACTTTTTTATAAAATAAAAGTTTAATAAAAATAAATTATTGTTTATTTACTTAAAGTAGCTACTTATCTGTAATTATAATTACAATTTATCTTAAAATATGGTTTTATAATTCATAAATTAAAGATCTTTAAAAAATAAGGTCATGGCCGTGGCGTTGGGCAGAAAGCCGATGATTTTGACGAGGCCCTTATTTGTATTATTAATTATTTAATATTTTATTTATTCAAACCGTGTAATAAACGAGATACTAACCTAATATGTTTATATATATAACTTCTTGTATCATTTATCTTGTGTAAATTATTTTTTAAACGGCGGGCATTCATATTTCACCAAAGAAATCAGCAAAAAGTTAAAAGACCAGAGTTTACAAACACCAAATGAAACCACAAATTACAAGAAGTTAACATTATTCCTTAAAAACAAACGAACACCATTTATGATCTATTAAAGATATCCCATAGCTTTTATATATATCCTTCATAACTTTAGAGTAACAAACTTAACAATACCATTGAATTTTTTTATTGTTTTTCGCTTTCCAAATACATCAACAAAAAACGAGAGTAATCGCGTTACCACCTTCTTCTTGATCTAATTAGCATGATTTTTCTAAAGATATTTGGTTTCAAGTAGCTCATCGATGATCCGTTGTTAATCTTGAAAAACGGATCATCTATTTAATCTTTGACGATAGATCAGGAGGGTTGTGACGAGCGGAATCAGAAGCAATCTGTGACGATCCATCGTCATTGTTAAAAGCGCCCTCAAGGTGTTCGATCTTTTGCGTGACACCAACTGTATCAGATGACTTGACTTTATACCCTAAAACTGCCAACAGCTCGTCGATTTCGGCATCTTGTTCGTTGAACTCATCCGATGTCTTCAATTCTCCAGTGACATCGGAGAACACAATAGCAGAACCACCACCACCGGCGGAGGTGGAAGTGGAACTGCCGCCGGTGAGGAGGTGATTTGGGTGATCATGATTCATCTTTGGAGGTCAAATAAAAGTTAGCTTATTCAGAGTACGTGTTTATGTTGAATTTCTATGCATCGTTGGTGGTCTAATAGACTATATATATACACTAAAAAGCTATAATACCACTCCTTAATGCTCAGTTTAATAGTGCAAATGTGTTTAAAAAACTATAATATACTCCTCTACCACACCACAACCTCCACTACCATTATCACACCATCATCGATCCACCACAAAAAACTTTCTTTCCCACCTTAAGTTACTTTCACCTTCTCTATTCAATCAACTGCACAAGATAAACACCACCACACTTGGCGCCATAGCTGACTTCTTCCAAATCAAGAACCTCTAGTCACTTCTTGTATTGCCACCGCCGTCAAGATGGTGGTTTTGTTTTGCAAATGTTCAATGTTGATGCCGAATGATGAGGGACGGCGGTGGTTGCAAGGTGTGACGGTGGACGGTGGACGGTGGTGGTGAAAGTCGAACGGTGGTGGGAGGGGAAGACTCCAAAAGGGGGTATGGGTGGGGTGGTAGGTTTACGGATAAAATGATCATTTTATAAATTTTAACGTAAAAAACTAACGGTTGTTAGATTCGAGGACAAAAAGTGCAATGTTTTTTAAATTTTAGGACTAAATCTTTAATTTTTCATTACTAGAAACGAAATATGAAATTTGAGCAAACCTCAGGGATGATTCATATAATTTACTCTTTATTTTTAAAATGTTTTTTTAACCAGCTCATTCTTTACCAACCCCCACCCCAACATGGGCGTCCCGACCGTAAAACACATTCGTTCGAACCCACGATGAGTGGTTCAGATGAAGTCACATGTTTAAATAGGGTCGTTATAAAGGTTCGGTCGAACTTAATAAGGTTCGGACGACAATAACTTTGTTCAGATGAACTTGCGAAAGTTCGAACGACCGTAAGTTTGTTCGGACGAATAAAAACATGTCCTTCATAACAACCATATTTAAACATGTGTCTTCATTCGAGCCACTTATCTTGGGTTTAGACAACTCTGTTCTAGGGTCAGAGGCAACTCTGTTGGGTGGAGACATTTTTAGGATTACTTGGTTATCGGAACATTTTGAGGAAAAAATATGGTAAAAAATACATTTTGGGAATTTTCCCTTTATTATATGGGTCATGTATGATTAGACTTGTTTAACCTGTATTGTTGAACAGGTCGACCGATCAACCTGTATAATAAAACAGATTAATCTGATAACATGTTTAACCCATTTTTTGAAAGATGCCAACTAGATTAACATGTTTACAACTTGAATATTAACTTACAGCCCACCAACATGTTTGTAAAGTATGATAAAGATGTTAAATCGGTTGTGTTACAAGAATTTAAACATGTTCAAGGCGTAGTTGATTTTTTTACACGAATGAAACATGAATCATGTTCGAGTTGAACAATTTAACCAAGCTACAATTGATAACATGCAACTTGTAACCCGTACATGCAACTTGTAACCCGCTAACACGTATACAGCTAACTCGTATTCTTGACACGGTAAGCAAACTTAGCTTCATCATAAAAACAAATAAGTTTTTAAACATAAAAAAACACAACTATATATATACACACTATATATAAAACATATAACAGGGGCATTTTAAGATAACATAAAATTAAAAACAATTATTTTATTCAATACATAAGATACAAACACTTTTGATGGTAAAGTAGTATTTTTAATATTATTTACAAATTACCCCATACAATTAGTTAGATAATAATATTACATTTACTGTAACTTACATAAAATTTTATATTATCAACCCATAAACCAAAAAACTTAATTTGTTTTAAAATTTCAATTAAATCTTTTAATCTATCATGTTTAAAAACTTTTTAAGACTACAGTTGTAACCTGTGTATTTTTTAAACATTTTGGTGTAATTTTTTTGCTTAACCGATCTGTATTTTGTGAGTTACAATAAGTTAATGCATAAATATACAAGTTGTCATGCAAAGCTCATTTATTTGGTGTTTCAACTTTAACTTAGAAAAATAATATAAAAGAATTTTGTAAAATTACTACTAGAATAGTAAAAATTAAGAACATGTGTCAGATGTAAAACATCGCTCCACCACATTACGTGGATACCCTTCTAGTATATATATACCAAATATAATCATGCTACAAATCTTTTCTATAACTTGTTCAGACCAATTGCAACTTACGCTAGATATTTGACACATAAGAGGCCGATAGACATACATCTCGATCTTTGAGCTAGCGTTTGGTATACAGGAATGAGATGTGGAATGGAATGAACAATTGGGGGTGAATTAATAAAGACATGTTTGGTTGGTGAAGGGCATTACATAGTTGATTCTATTCCCTCAAATTCATTCCATCCACCACCCTTTTTTTCATTTCATCTCTTTTTCCATCATTAGTCACGATACCACCCACTCACCCACCACAACAACCACCGCTGCCGCCGGTCACCACCGCCTCGAGAACACCATTGCCAGAGCCCGCCGCCGCCGGAAACCACCGAAGGCCACCACCGGCCACTTCCCTCGGTAGAAATCATGGCCACCAGAAACTACCGCCGACCACCACCGCCGCCGGAACCCACCCTTGGCCCACCGTCACCGCCATTGAAACCACCGCCGGCCACCACTGCCTCCGGAAACCACCGTCGCCCCCAGAAACCACCGTCGCTGCCGGAAACCACCACCCCCAAAGTAATGATTAATTTATTTCGAAAGTGTAACCAAACAATACAATAAAATGTAATAATTTATTTTATTTTCTCAGCCCATTTCATTCCTTTATTCGATTCATTATTTCGTTTATTACATTACCCTATACCAAACAAACCTTAGAGTAAAAATAAACAAAAATCTAAAAAGGAATACAACATGCATTATTTATCGGATATTAATCATTAATTATATATGAAACAGATTTTGGAGAGACTTTAACAACATATGAACAAAACTAAACATAAATTTAAGAAAATTATTAGAGAAATTTTTGAAGAGAATAAAATGAAAACTTATATTTTTTATGAAAGAAATAAAATGCATTTTTCTATAATATTTAGCCATATATATTTTAAAGATGATTATAACATTTTTCTCTAAATTTTCCATGCATCTTGCTTCTTGTTTTAAAACCATACACTAAGTTAAAAATAAGTCATTTTGATGTTGCTATATGCGATTATTTTTCTCATTCGATCGAAAACATAAAAGAACATAAAATTTTGACACCAACTATTTGATTACGTAACCTTTTCTTTTAATTTTATTGTTATATGAAAAAAACGAATTAGTTCATGTTATTAATGGTTATTAATGGTCAATGAGTCCTAAATTAAATAGTTTATGAGGAATCATCCCATGAGTTTTCAAAATAAAGATCATGAGTTGGAGTCTCACTAGATGCAATATGCTTTAAGTGAGCCAAGAGTTTTACCACAGTGGATCTTTGAGTGGTGGGTTTCCCTTGGAATGGTGGGTGAGACGTGTCACCAACGTTGTTTGTGTTCGCGGGCTTGGGTGGCTTTTCGCCAATGAGTTTACCTGGGAGACCGGGCTTAATAAGTATCCGTTGGCTGTTAAAAAAAATTAATGGTTATTAATGTGCTAACTGGTGTGCAACTAGTTAAATGTTAATCTATAAAATTTATCTAATTTTGGAAAGATAAGATCATCTCATTCAAGTAATATGGTTTTAACGAGAAGATTGTAAAAAACAACTAAACTACATTTTGTGATGTCCAAACATAAGGTGTATAAAAATTCATCAGGTTGCTTCGATATGAGAATGATGTTTTGTAACAGTATATGTAGTTAAATTAGTTTAGGAAAATTACAAATGTGTTCGGTAACAAGAATCTGAATAACAATGATACTCTTGTTATTTGTAAGAAAATGCATCAGTACAATACTATATACAAAAACTAAAAGAAATAAATTTAAAACAAACTTCTATATAGAGAAACATGATTATCACCAATGTCTTCAACAAGTACTTCAACAAGTACTTCAACAATGCTTTCGTGTAGTATCCTTGGACCAAAGTTGTTGGCGGTTGTAGGTAAGGATTCGTTTTTTACACAAGGCTTATAAAATAGATTTTGAGTCTCCAATACGAGAAGTTGTCTGTCTCTTAAGGTAAACAGTATGTAGTGTGAGAGATTAAAGTCACGTGCATAAAGTTGCACCTGGTTAAATATGAAAAATAAAAGATGATGATGGTGGAGGATGCAAATTAGTGTGTACCCGTCTTTAAATATGCAAATTAGTGGAACTGAACAATTGATCTAGCAATCGAAACATGCTCTACAACTCTACATGGAAACTTGGCCTTTCGCAACCACTTATGACGCCATCAATGGAACCTACCCAACAACATCCACGAGTAGTCTACTATGTACTGGAACATAAAACCAATCAACCACTAACGACCTCATCAATTGCAAACAAGCCACTAATCAAGTTGAGTCGAAATTCAAAAACATTAGTGTGGTTCTCTAATGAAAGTGCGTAAAATGTAAAGGGCGTCAACAAAGCACCATATTACGTTCATCCCGAATTGAATGAAGATCAATAAATAAACTAACGTGTGTACTCCTCAACTATATACCTCCTTATTATGCATTTATAAGCCTATTTGTATTTGTTATCTATATATGTTCAATTCTCTTAAAAATAATCAAACATAAATGATCAACTTGAAACAAATCATCTTAATTGTAATTGATTTGCATCAAGTATGTAAAACAAAATTCTAATAAAAGTCATATAATTTATGTGATTATATAAATAAATATATGTAATTATAAAATCGGATGTGTTAATAATAAAAGTACGCTACTTTGTATTTTTGCATTTTCCAAAGAATGATAGTTCCCTTTAATCAAGTAATGGAAAGACAATGTTACTTTTTATGCCCTAAACTTATTGTACAACAATGGAATCACAAGTACAATAACCCCTTCAACCATAAGTCTTATATTTATGGTTCCTTTTCTATCACCAAAACTAAAGTGGTAGTAGTGTATGATTAAATAATGCATATGATGACTTGATTTTTTATCATGTGATGTATGAGAGAGAGCAAGCTAGATCAATAATTGCACTTTTAAGTCATTTAAAGACCATGTTCTCATATATTTCTTTTGGAAACACAATGTTAGGATGTTTTTCCATAAAGTTTTGATATATAAATGATTAATGTCTTGATTATCTCAAGTATATCATTTGTGACAAGGTATAACAAACTAATTGACGTGACAAGAACGACAAGAGTCACTTGTGTTGACCGGAGGTGGTGGTTTTCTAAAGCTTATATTGTTTGAGACAGGTGAAGTTGATCGAAGTTAAGAATATGTCAAGTTGAAATTAAAAAACCTGACATGATATACCATTATAAATAAAGTTAGTTAAACAATAGTCTATTTTGTTGTGAAGCACAATGAAAACATAAATTCACATACTATTGTCGATTTCAAAGTAAAACTAATATTATTTATTATAAAATAAACATTACACAAATCTTTTTCTATATAATGAATTTAAATTCATAGACAATGAAATATCTTGAAAATTAGAATAGGCAAAAGTATAATAAAATTAGAAAGTTAAATAACCGTAAATAATAATGATATTCATGAGTCACACGGTTTGCTACTAATGCATAATCAAATAAAAGTTAGAAAATTGAAAGAAAAAAAAAACAAAGGTTCCATAAGAAAGAATTTGGGTTTGAGAGTTAGAAAAATTGCCCTTAAAGACAGCTTTCATACCCTATGGGCTACGTAATTACGAACATGATATATATTATGCTAATTAAAAATCAGGACTCTTTGGATGAGACCAATATTTAAAGGTGATCACATCTTCTTTGAACAAGAGGTTATTAGTGTCATTTATGATGATAAATCGGTAATGCTTGTAATCTATATGTCATCATAGACCCAAACAAGTTACATGTGTTGTTAATGGTCTGGTCATGCATTCATGAACCTCGTTCAAACTGCATTTGAGCCACTCATTAGCACGATGAAAGTAGTAACAACTTCATTTATTAAATTTTGTTGGTCGGTCAGATTTGCAATGCAATGCACATAAGTACACATAATACTTAGTTAAGTTAGTGTCTAATTTTGATCAAACAAAGTTAATGAAAGTATCATTTCTCTCATTAGTTTGACCTAACAAAATACCTACGGCAACCATCGGTTATTAACTTATTATCACTCAAGTTCGCCTTTATCCAAGGGTTTCATTTCCTTCGATAGTTTGATATCGATGGTTTTTACCCTCGGACTTTTTAAAATATCATGTAGGTCCCCCAACATTCAAAGTTCAATTAATATACACTATTAACTACACCTTCCATCTTAGGTGGCCACCTTGTGAAGTTATTATCTTGTCTGAATTAAATATTTACTCATAGTGCTATAAATATCATTTGGCTTCACATAAATACCAAAATCGCTACTACACATGATATAGTATTTATATGAATGATATTATACATTTATAGATCTATACAAATGACACATATATAGTTTGTATATATATAGTCATTAATTTTATTAATTATAAAAAAGTTTTCTGATTTTTTTCATGGTTTGTGGGAGATAGGTTTCGAATCTAAATATCCTCAGACCGCAATCAAATTCATAAAAAATGAAGATCAGTTTTTGTATTTTTTTAAAAATGGAATTTTGACAAATTGTGGGAAATATAAGGTACGAAATAAATTGGAATTCAGGTCTTAAATAAAATTATAAATTCGATTTTAATTTTTAACACACACTACCCCACCAACCATAACTCTGTGTGTAATAGTATCATCACTATTAGTATATTTCTGCTCTGGATGTAAACTAGTACTTTAAATTAACATACTCTCTAAAGCACTTGGTTTTTGCCGTTTTAGTATATATTTGAGTATGTTTTTATATTGTATAGAATGATTGTAAATGGTTATAAGTGTAGAATAAAGAAAAAGTTATTATTCGTCTATATACTTGGGGAATCATTGTTAACCCATATAAGTTTTTAATATTTTTGAAATTTGTTGTGAGTATAGAAAATAAAAAAAATAATGATAAAAACATTTATAAGGTATTATTTGATTGAAAATTAGAAAGAAAAAATAATTAATTATAATGTAATTATAAGGATAAGAATCAAGGACTCGATGTAAATGCTTTTTAATTGTGGTTTTAAGTTAATTTATACATTGTACAAGTTTAATGATGATTCTCTTGATAAAGCCACCAATCACATATAACCATCTATCTTTTTTATTTGTTAATTTTTTAATTCAATATTTACTTTAAGGTTAATTTAATTTTTTCTTAAATAACTTGTCACACGCCAACCGACGGCGGAATCATCGGGGCGGACGAATGGGAGACGATTGCTCATAGCACATGGAACTAATTAAGTTGAAGTAATATTAAATGTCATTATTCATTAAACGTTACAATACATATAAGTAATTACAAAACAAACAAGAAACAACCAATAACATAAGTATTTCAATTTATCTAGGTCAAAGTCCTATATGTGTACAGGAAGATCTTCAAGCATCAAACCTGAAACATTATGAAAATAAAAGGTCAACTAAAAATAGTTGGTGAGTTTTCAAGGTTTTCATATATAATATAACAAGGTTGCAAGTAGCAATTCATGTCATAGGTTATAAGTTAGTAAGGTTATAGAACACATATCGTTACAACCAAACCTCGACTTGATTACAAGTATATAAGATTGGCTAAGTGTATTTGGTTCCTATGATGAACAAGCATACGTCATCAAGAGCCGGCAATACCTCGGCTTTAGCACCAAATAGGCTTGTAAGGCCCAAAGATCTAAGACGTCGCTAGGCTAGCAATAGTTAATGATTGTAAACAAAATATGTATCTCATATAAGACTTATAATAACATAAATAACTATGACAAAAGGTAAATATGAATTGCATGTGTATTTACAAGTATCAAGATGTTTACAAGTGTAAGTTTATAAGGTTAACATGTTTCACCCCAAAAGGTGTGAAATAAAGTAAAAAGAGGCATGGGAGAACTCACAAGGAAATATCACAAGATGTAAATAATATGATGATAAGAATGTAGACGAAGCTCCAACGATTTCTTTTACAAGTTGCCTAAACGTATAGATTTCAAGATTAAGTTTGATAATATGATTATCAGTTAGACATGAACTAGGGTTCCAATTGGGATTTGGGGGTTTAAATAATTAAATAAAAATAATAAATCGTTTAATATAAATCAATTAAGTCCAAGAATAATTAAAAAGGTCTCAACAATTTAAATTATTGATTTAATAGAAATTAAGTATAATATGTGAAAAAAAATAAATAATTTAATAATTAATTATTTAAAACTTAATAAAGAGAATTAATTAAATACTTATTTAAATGATGTTAAAAATATTTAAAATCATTTTATAAAGTTTTGAGCTTTTAAAATGATTTATCATAAAGGTTTTATAATACAAAACCTTAGAAATAAGAATAAAGCAAATTATATTGTTTTATAAATTTCAAGAATTTAAATAAAAGTTAACGAATAAATTTAT
>BJCM01184157.1:0-10305 GCA_018326385.1 Flaveria bidentis
TGTGCAGCCAGAGGATGCTACATCAACTCCAATTCAAATAGCTCCTCTAGCAACAGGAAGACCCATCTTTTCTTGAACATATACCACAAATATAGAAAGATGGCATGTCATTAGAGATCAAGGCATTGAAGACATTTACACATGGCAAGATATGTTTCAGTTGCCTTTGCATGACCTCTTTGATATGAGAAGACACTTTGACAGCCTGAAGGATCCTGATCATCTCATGAAGAAAGGAATGGTGATCATCCTAATAAGGACTGTTAATATCTGAAGTTTTCTAAGTGTTTTGGTTGCATTAAACTAGGGGGAGTTTGTAGAGATTAATGAAAAGGTTAATGAAACCTAAACACCTTAAGTCTATCCTGCATGCTGCACAAGTGCATTAAAGAAGAAGCTTAGGAAGTTTCACACATTAAACAGAAAATACTTTAAGTGTGAAATCTTCCGAAGCCAAGACCAATATCTTTCGAAGCCAAACATGAAGTCTTCTGAAGCCTCAGAGACAAAGTCTTCTGAAGCTTCAAGTTCATGAAGACATATTTCTTCCGAAGACTTTTAACATGCTTTATCTGATGTACTGTTCCATAAAGCTAGACACCTTTCCACTGCGTCTCTGATAGTCACCAACTTACATGAATTGGTGAAAAGGTCCATGCTTTTGGTAACTGTACATTGAGGTCTTGAGTCTATAACTTTCTACGTTATGTACTTTAACCTTTTTGTAATAGATAAGGATGTGAGCTATAGCATGTCATAGTTACAAGTCAAAAGGCAATCCGCCTTTTGACTTTACAATTGATTTTGTTTGCGTCTAGTCAATTGTATCCAGCTGGCTTTCAAAGTATAGCTTGCTGTAGGATGTAGTATAAGTATCTCATGTTCTTGTATCTTTTAAATATGCTTTGTAACATTTGTAATAGAACATAGAGAAAGCAATATACTGCATTCCTGAAAACCATACACTTGTGTTCTTTGTGTTCTGTCTCTTGCATTACTTGTGTTCTTAGTATCTCAACTTGGTTAATCCAGTTTACTATTTGATTAAAGTTTAGTTAATCTCCTCTTTGTGTTGTTGTGTTGTAACTTACACCCTTCAACGATCCTGCAGGTTTGCCAATTCTTGGCTCTGTCTAGCTACTTCACCTCCCTTTCCATTGATCTTGTTCTTTATGAGGATCATTTACTTGATTTCTAGAAAACCTTTCAAGAGGTTGTTCTAGATAGGAAGAAGACACAATCTGTTACGGTGCAGGGGAGGACAATCTTCATCACTCTAGCCATCATAAATGCTCATCTATTGCTGGATGATGAGGAAGGTGAGTTGTCCTTTCCAAAAGAAGGTGTTAACCAGTCCTTCCAGCAGATGGGCTATGAAGGGGATTTCTCTGTAAAGACCATTAGGAAAGGGAAGGTCTCATCCCTGTGGAAGTACTTAGCTTATCCAACAAGCATGGGGGTTGGGACCAGATTCCTGACGATCTCTCCTTCATAGTGCATGGGATGGTTCAGGGGGTCAAGTTCAGGTACTTTCAATTTATTTATACAAATCTGCTTGCTAATATGGACTCCTTAGAGTATTACATGTTTCCTAGATATGTTCAATACATTCTTAACTGTGAATTGGGCTCACAGTTGAGGGAAACATGTAATATTCTTAAATTAGGACAGATGAAGCCCAACATCTTTAAAATTTTGAAGAAGCCAACTCTTGGTTTCTCAGGGTTAGAAACAACCCTTGTCCCAAAAATGTTAGAGCTCATTGCTCAAGGTGACAACCTAGCAACACAAGCTAGTGTTGAACCCACACCTTCTACATCTCAACCACCAAAACAACTACAAATCACCTTCACCTACAAAAGAAAATCCAAACGAAGCCCTGCTCAAGCTATTGAGTCTGTGCAGGCCATAAAAACATACCCATACAGGAAGAAGTGGATACTAGAGCTCCCACTTCTCCTTAGGAGCAAACCACTCCCATTACTTCAAAGATCAATGCTGAGGTTCCTTATGTTCAGCCTGATGAGCTCACAAGCCCAACTACCTTAAGCCTTCACTCTGAGTCTTAACACTTAAGTGAACAACCTTCAAGGGACAACTACCATCCCTAGCCTTTGGAGTTAAACCAACCCATTCCTAACCTTGACTTCTATACTTATGAGGACTTAGGTTTCAGTGAGTATCATGAGTCTCTCTATTCCTCCTTTACTCAAAGAGAGATGAGTGCTCCGAACTCACCTGAGTCTAGCCCGCATTAGTCACCTACCACTGTGGTGGATCCTTCTGAACCTGTTCAGGAGATCCATATGGAAGAGGCTCTCACTTCAGCAAGTGATTACATCATTTAGACCTCAGCCATGGCAACTCAGCCCATTGACACTTCAACTAAAGTTGTCATTGAGTAGAGGAAATCCAATAGCCAAGAACTCCTTGCTGGTGGTGAGAGAGAAGACCTTGGTCCAATTCTCTCATCCCCCAATGATTCTTTTGATGAAGAGGAGGGGAATCTAAAGCTAAAGGTGCAGAAAGTGTCACAAACTTGCACCTATCTAGTCTCCAAGGTTAGTCACCTTGAATCTCAAGTGACTACCCAACAAAACAAGGTCAATGATCAGCAACTTGAGATTTCTTATCTCGAGGAAAAACTAGCTGGGAGACGTCTAAGAAGTGCTCAACCAGGAACACAAGAACCTGTGAATGTGGTTGACCTAACCTCTATCTAATCTATGCAAGTGGATGATGCTACCAAAAGGGGGAGAAAGTCATCAAAGACATAGAACCTGGGAGTTCTTCATAGAGCATGGACATTGAAGACTCACCATCTTCACTTGCAACTATCCGTACTCAATAACTTCCTCAAGTTCACATTGATGTGGACTCTATAGACTCTTTTATTTAAAGTCTTTTTGAGGAAGGGATATCAAGGGCAATGTCATCTCCACAACATCAAATCACATTACAGAGTGGATGTATGATGAAAATAAAAGAGCCCTTATCATTCAAAGAGTTCAAGGAAAGCAAAAAGTCTTCAACTTCCAGACTTTGAACTTCTATGAAAATTTTGACCTTGTCAGCATGCCACTTGTCAACTAAAGCCAATCTAGACAAGCTAACATGTTGTCTCAAAGGATTCAAGATAAGATCACTGCAGAGTTCAACTAGAGAAGGAGACTAAGGCAATCAAGCAATATCATTGGTCAACTGGATGTTGAGGCAGACCATAAGATTAGTTTCATAGGGGAAACCTTGATTGAAGGCCAAGTGGTAGAACCTGAGAGCCCTGTCTCGGCATAAACTGCTCCAGAGATTCATTCCCTTGATGAGACACCTGCCGGTGAAGGTGCATCTCAACCTCTCTCTGGCCAGAGCTTAGAAGCTACACCAAGGAATGAAGGCCAATGCTCTCTCCACTCTGAGTCACAAAGGTCTGTGAGTGACAAAGGGAAAAGAAAATGACTTCTGAGGAGATTGAGTTGGAGAGAGAGAGAGAGAGGAAAAGGAAGCTAAGAGGGGAAAATTCCTCTATTCGGTCTGCAAGATTCATGGAAGTTGCTATCCAGGCTGCCCCCAGGCCAAATACTCAGAATGATAAGTTGAGGGTAGTCAGGATCAACTACTTGTAGACTAGGAACTATGACATTGATAATATCATCTCTCTCCCCTTAGATGAAATAAATGAACTGGCTAACATGGAATTTTCAAAGGAAAGAAAGGAGGCAAAGGATGCAAAATTACTTCTTCAAATCAAAGAAGAAAGAAGACAAAAAAGACTCTACAAGCATGTGCCTACACTCTCCCAGTTCAAGAAAGTCCTATACATGAGGATATGGCTCCACAAGAACCTTAGGTAGACAAAGAAACTAATACTAACAACATGATCAACTACCTGAGTGCCACATGCCTCTATCAGGCTGATGCACTTCTTCCCTTACCCTTTGATTACATTGAGTTTGAGTACCTCAAATAGCTTGAACTTGAGTTAATCAAAGAAAGAAAGACCACTAAGAGAAAGTTAATGGAAGAAGCTGCAAAGTCAAGAGCCATCATTCAGAAAAGCATGAAGAAGTCTACTGATAGGCAGAGGATGATGAGTTTCTTGAAGCTGTATGGATTCTCCAAAAGGAGACTTGGCCCTATGTCTCTGTCCATTATGGATGAGCACATCAGGGTGATCAAGCAGAAGATTCAAATAGGTGAACTTGTTGACTTACACTCCCCACCAAGTTCGGTCCCTCAGGAAGTGGAGATTAAGATTGAACAATTTAAGACAACACAACCTGAACCTCCTGCTGAGATCAACAAGCTTCTACTTCTGATCCATATTAGGGTTCTATCCCGTCTTAATCTAAACCTATGAGAGAGGAAGACCCAACTAAGAAAGACAAAGAAGATCAACAAGGTGCCACATGCCAGTCTTCTAAGTTAAAACTTTCAAAAAGGAGAAAAAGGATGGCTTCTAAACCAAAGCCAAAGAAGAAGAAGAAGGTGGTATCCATCTCCAAACCTCGGGATGAGTTAGAACATCCTGAGGATGTGCAACAAGAGAAAGCTACACCAACTCCAATTCAAGTAGCTCCTCTAGCATCAGGAAGACCCATCTTGTCCTGGACATACACTACAAATCCAAAAAGATGGCATGTTATGAGAGATCAAGGTGTTGAAGATGTCTACACATGGCAAGACATGTTCAATCTACCTTTACATGATCTATTTGATATGAGAAGACACTATGAGAGTGTAAGTGATCCTGATCATCTTATGAAGAAAGGGATGGGCATTATCATGATGAGGACTGTTGATATCTGAAGTCTTCAAGTGTTTTGGTAGCATCAGCTTAGGGGGAGTTTGTAAGGTTTCATATAAGGTTGATGCAACCCAAAACATCCAAAGTCTCTCCTGCATGCATGCACAAGTGTACTGAAGTGGAATGCTTTGGAAGTTTCACACTCTTCCTTAGTAAACATTAAGTGTGAAATCTTCCGAAGCCAAGACCAATATCTTCCGAAGCCAAACATGAAGTCTTCCGAAGCTTCAAAGACAAAGTCTTCCGAAGCCAACATGTTGGATCAAGTAGAAGGTTGGTGCAACCAAAACCATTTCACTTAGTTTATTATGGTGAAGTTAACATAAGACTTCTGAAGCTAAATATGGACTTCCGAAGGAAATAGAGTTCTTTCGAAGTTTAAGTTAAAGATCAACTTCCGAAGACAAACTCTACTTTAGAAGACAAAAGTATTCAATTCCGAAGATCAAGTCTAAGAAGTAAAGATCAGAAGACTACTTCCGAAGTATGAAGAAAAGCAAAAGTCCTTAAGCCTCGGAAGAAGAAGTAGCCTCTTCCGAAGTATAAGTGGCTTTGGAAGAACAAGTTCTTCCGAAGCCATTTAACCTTCAGAAGACACTGCTACGAACCAGTAGACATAAGTATGGTCTCTGACAATCCACTATAGACCTCTGAGATACTGCATGGTGCTTTCTCAAAAGCCATGTAGTTGACCTTACTTTATTCTATTGTTCACCTTTTGTTAGATAGCACAGTTGCCAACTTTAGTTGGTGACAAAAGGTAAGTCATAGACATGTCATGACTACCATATCTTAGATTAGACCTTATCGATGATACATTAACTTTAGCACTGTAGTATTTGCTTTAGTTATAGGATCCCAGCTGGTATCAAGGTAAATCCTACTGTAGGTAGTATTACACATACTTTCTCATTGAACTCATAAACCATGCTTGTAAGAGTCTTGTAACACTTTGAGTTGAGAAGCAATATATGCAAGTACCTTGAAAATTATCTTTCTGTGTTCATTGTTAATTATTATATTATTATCAACTCTTAGAATAAACTCTTCTTCATCTTATCTGAGTGAAATATAAGTGAGTGTGAGAGAAGAACCAAGTGTTAAGTGACATAAACTAATCTTGCAATTGCTATCAGAGCTTTTTAGGCTCTTAATTGTGAGATCTTACCATCCAAATCAACATGTTTTTCACTCCTCCTTATACCTCACTCAAAATGGCCATCAACAAGTCTGAAGTAGAGATGGGAACTATGACTAAAGCTCCCATCATTACTCCTGAAAACTTCAGGTCATGGAGCAGACGTAGGAAGGCTTCATCAGGTATCAAGACAGTAAAATGTGGTACTCTATTGTCAATGGTCCGTATAAACCCAAGGTGGCAGCACCTGGTGGAAACGGTGCTATGATAGAGAAGGCTGTTGAAGACTACTCTGATGAGGACCGGAAGAAGATGAACATTGACAACAATGCAATGACTACTCTTATGATTGCAATACCCAACTCCATCATGGTGGGGTTTGAGCATTGTAAGTCTGCCAAAGAACTATTTGATGCACTTGCTCAAATGTATTCAAGCTCCAATGACTCCAAGAAGGACTCACTGAAGTAGCAGTTTGAGAACTTCACCTATACTGCTGGATAGTCTTTCAGCCAGCAGCATTTCAGGTACATGGATCTTATTTCTTCTATTCAGTCTATGGGAATCACTCCTGAACTTAGAGACCTCACAAGAAAGCTCATGAGTGCTCTTCCAAATGAGTGGACATTATACTGTGTCTCTATCAAGAGGACAGAGAATCTGAACACTCTCACTATGACCGAACTCTATGGCATCCTTGATGGATACCGTCTGGAGATGGAGAGCAAGAGGGGCCATCAGACAAGCAGACCCCTGACTCTTCCTGCTAGCAACACTTTGATGGTTGCTGAAGGCTCAGGACCCACACAACCTCTGCACTACCTGACTTACAACCAGTAGCCATCCTGCTCATCTAGACCATACATTACATCCCTGAGACTCCAAGGTCTCAACAGACTCAACATATTTCCTTTCAAGACTAATGTGCCTTTGTCTTAGGAAGTGGACACTCTAGTGATTTTCAATACTGCTTTGATGATCTAGAGTGCTTCAGTCCAGATGATGTAGAGTATGTGGACATTGTCCAATAAATGGCTCTTTTAACCTACAGAGTGAAGAAGTTCTTCAAGAGAACTGGAAGGCAATTCCCTTAGAACCCAACTAACAACAAGTTTGGGTTTGACAAAGCGAAGGCCAAATGTTACAACTGTAACCAACTTGGTCATTTTTCAAGGGAATGCAAGGTTCCCAAGACAAACCTGGGAACCCAACAGGCCTTCACACATCCCTCTTCATCAAAGCCCACTGGAAAGTCAACTGAAATAGTTGCAATGGCCCAAGAAGTTGACTGGAGCTTCATGGTACAGGATGTGACCCCTGCTCAAGCACTCATGGCTGGATCAGATGATAACAAGGTATACGAACATCTTTGTACTCTTGCTTGCATTGTTAAGGTTAAACTATATCAGGACTATAATATGGAAACTAAATCTGATATTAAGTCATTCAATATCTTGAAATCTGATTTTAAAAGGGCTGAATCTGACTACCAAAATAAAATTGAAGAGTTACAGAAAATTGTTTCCCTATTAAAACATGAACACACAAACTACAAGACTCAAATAAAGGATTTAATATCCAAATTGTCTAAGGCTCAAGCCCAGCTTGTCACTATTAAGGCTCAAGCCCAGCTTGTCACTATTGAGGCTCAAGCCAGGAAGTATGCTATTTCTGAGCAGAACTTCCAAGGTATTATTGCATCATTCTCCCATTCCAAATTCTATTATCAGAACAAAGGAGGGTTGGGGGCTAATGAAATTGCTCCACCACATTCTTATGAGTCCATAAGACAACCTAGATGTGGTACTGAAGAGCAAGAGGTCTCATCTGCTGACCCATCTTCATATGAGTTGAAGAAGGATGCAATAATAGTGGCTACCATTAGAAGGAATAGGTAAATTGACCTACCTCTCCCAGTGAAGATGAAATCCTAACCACCAAAGCTAGAAGAAGCAAAGCTAAAGCTGTAAGAAGAACTGCCAAGAAAGTGGTTGAGTCTAAGCTGATGATTGACCCAAAACAAAAGGTGTATTCATCTCAGCCGGATTCCAAGTGGTAGATACTTCTGATTCAGGAAAGGAGTATAATACTAGCACTCATGTCCTACCAAAGGATCAGAATTTAAATGGAAAGGTTGCTCATAAAGAGAAAAAGCACAAGAAACAACAATCCTCACATTCCCAAAGGACTAACATTGCATGCATAATGTGTGGTCTGCAAAACCACATGGCTAAAGATTGTTACTACAATCCTGCTAGCACACATTATGCAAATAATGTTAGAAAAGAATGAGTCAAGGAAGGTTTCACATTTGGACCTTATCAAATAGTTCAAGTGATGAAAAAGGGGAAGCTAGTTTCCGAAGTAAGGTTGCTTTCAGAAGAAAATCCTTATTCCGAAGGGAAAATGGCTTCGGAAGCTAAAGCTATTAAAATTACGAAGAACAAGAAAGTTCCCTTAAAACCATCCCATAAGAAGACTGCTTCGGAAGAAAAGGTGGTGAAGGCTTCTTTCGAAAAGAAAGAAGCTTCGAAAGAATACCATGCTACAAAAGCTTCTACAAGCTCATCCTCTTTGATCAACCAAAGGATGGATTAGAAGATCAAGAAGGATGTTGCTGCCCAAACCTCTTCTTCAAAGACATCCATTGAACCCCCATGTTTAACTTTTGGTTCAATTATGTCAGTATCATTGGAAGAACCCAAGACCAACAACTCTTGGGTTTCCAATCAAAACTAATTATCTCATCTTATGTGTAGGGACATCCATATGACAAATATAACAACATTTGGATTGTGGACAGTGGATGCTCCTGGCACATGACAGGGAACAAATATCTCCTTCAACAATTTCAACATTATGATGGAGGTCTTGTCTAGTTTGGAGGTGAAACCGGATGATATATTTCTAGAAAAGGAAGTATATCTAATAGAAAATTAAAAGTTGACAAAGTTCACTTTGTCAAACAGCTTGAACACATCTATTAAGTGTTTCTCAGTTTTGTGATCAAAGGCACCAAATGCTTTTCACAGAACATGAGTGCATTACCCTCAAACCAGGGATGACAATTTCTCCAGAATTGGTGCTTTTTCAATCTCCCAGGAAAGGGGATATGTACAAGCTTGATATGAACAATGCTTGCCCAATGGGTGAAGTATCATGCTTTCTTTCCAAAGCTGACAGTGATGAGTCAACACTATGGCATAAACGAATATCTCATGTAAATTTTATGACAATGAATAAATTGGCTAAAAATAACTTGGTACATGGTTTGCCTAAAAAGGAATTTTTCTATTAAGATAACTGTGTTGCATGCCTGAAAAGGGAAGCAACATAAGACATCTCATAATCCAAAGTTGTTAACTATGTCACCACTCCATTAGACTTATTGCACATGGATCTATTTGGCCCCACAAGTATAATGAGCATTGGAAGGAAATCCTACTGCCTAGTGATCGTTGATGATTTTACAAGACTTACATGGGTATTCTTTTTAAGAACTAAAGATGAAACTACTAAAATACTAAAATCTTTTATGGAACATCAAAGGATATGTTTCCGAAGGTGTGAGAACAAGAGGACAGACTCATCATGGGAATGTCTACTTGTACTCATGCTTCTTATCTCAGATGGAACCCAAGAAGGTAAAAGATGCCTTGAAAGATAGTAGCTGGGTTGAATCAATGCAAAAGGAGTTGCTTCAATTCAAAAGACAAAAGGTTTGGAACCTATGCCCGCTACTTTCTAGTCAAGTACCTATAGACACCAAATGGGTTTTCAGAAACAAGAGAGATGATAGAAGCTTGATTATCAAGAACAAGGCAAGACTGGTGGTTCAAGGATACACTTAAGAGGAAGGAATCGATTACACTATTGTCTTTGCACCTGTTGCAAGACTTGAGGCAGTTAGGATCTTCCTTGCTTATGCTACATCCAAGAATTTCACTGTCTACCAACTTGATGTCAGGTGTTCCTTTCTATATAGGGATATAGATAGGGAAGTCTATATGTGCAAACCTCTAGGATTTGAAGACCCACAACACCCCAACTATGTGTGCAAATTAGATAAAGCTCTTTATGGGCTGCACCAAGCACCTAGGCTGTGGTATGAGACTTTGTCTCAGTTTCTTTTAAAGAATGGTTACACTAGAGGTACCATTGATAAGACTCTCTTTATTAGGAAGTCTGGAAAGGATATTTTGCTTGTTCAAGTCTATGTTGATGACATCATATTTGGTTCTTCAAATGACCAAATATGTAAAGACTTTGAAAGCATTATGAAGAAGAAGTTTGAGATGAGTTCCATGGGAAAAATGGACTTTTTCCTTGGAATTCAGGTGAAGCAATTGAAGGAAGGGTTCTT
>BJCM01184205.1:0-10843 GCA_018326385.1 Flaveria bidentis
CAAAAGCGTATTCACATCGGTAATTCATAAAGGTGAGGAATGACAAATTAACGAAGAGATGACGGAAATACGTCAATAGACGGACCTTTGGTGACGGATGTCACAATACAATTAGATTTGTCATACCACGTCGAAACCATTGTAAAAAGTAGGTTTCCCATATCTTCTTCATTTCTTAGTGGAAGTAACTCGTTATCTAGATTGGCATTTAGGTCATTTAAAGTAAAACCATATGTTATTCATATTTTCATACCTAATTTTCTCATTATTAGGGAGAGATCATAAAACTTGATGTCATTGGTGTTATGATAGTCAACAAAGGTTATGATACCATCATCGTATGTCCTATCTAGTGTTGTTGAGAAGTGACCATAATGAAATATTTTAGGTTGAACAACCATGGTCTTAAAACATATGCATGTTTCATGATGTCATCTTAATAATATTCATTTAGGGTATGTAGACTCCATAATCAATGAACATTTTTATCAAAGATGATAATATTTTTGTATGGGCTCATCTTGCTTAATAATGACAAAGTTAAAAATAAAAAGTGAAAAAGTTAGAGATGAATATTGGTGGAGAATATGATGATAATGTAAGTGGTATTTTGTCGCACCCCTACTAGTAGCAAAAACACAAGGATGTGATAAATGGAATCATCATAACACGTTAGGGGTTTAACGAATCTCTACAGGAATTCTTCGTCAATGGATGATGACATCTTACTGAACAAAAGAACAAGTGTCAGAACAATATATACCATAACATTATTCCAAACATGCATAAATAATCCAAAGTATTAAACCGAAAAAAACAAGTACAAGTACAATCGAAACCTAATACAAATCCAACAATAAGAATTGTCCCAAAAGCAATTATTCTAAATGTCTAATACTTTTGTGAGAGTGGTCTTGTCTATAGTCCTCATTCCAAACACTTAACTAGTATTATCTAAAAAGACATGCTCTAAAAATCAACATATGTTTGGTATGTTCATAGCTTTATAAGTGCAAAATAAATTTCCATGTAAGTCAAGTACAAATAATGTGTGTGAATGAGAAGATAGAAGTTATATCCATCGGCATAAGCTCATGACCAATCCTAACGACGAGCATTCTCAAGGGAACGTATAGACCACATCAGTCTTAGCTAACATACCAACTACAGAGTGCGGTGTCAACCTGTTAATACTAGTAATGTAACATCCATCCATTTTCAAACTATAAACCCAAAACCGAACCCACTTTAAACTATCATACGATGGAAAAATTCATTATTAAATTAAATTTATTTATTTTGATGAATCAAATGCGTTAAATGTGTAATTTAACCAATATTGACAATTGTTTATTCAATTTTCATTTATTATATCATTTAAACAATTTATAATAATTTTATAATTTATAAATAAATTTTAAAATGTTATTAATATTTATAAGATCTTAAATATTCAATTAAAAAAATAATCAAATTACAAGTTCTTGTGAGATTTATAAAGTATATAAAAAATTGATAAAAAAAGAAGTTATTAAATTAAAATTAGAGTCTTAACAAATTTAGAGTTTAAATTGTAATTATTCCTTTATTTATTTAAATTATTTAATTTTATATTTATTCAAATTTCAATCTTAAACCCCTTTTGAAAGACTTGTAACTCATCATTAACATCATTCATAACCCCCTCTCCTAAGCTCAACTATAAAAGCAAGCTTTAGGCCTTATTTTTCATTTGTTCGTTCTCCAAAAATCTCACTCACATATCTTTTTTCATCCATTGGTTTTGAACAATTTCAAGAATTTTCTTTTACAAGAAATTTTAAAAATTCTATAATACTAAGGTAATCTTATATTGTTTTTATATTATACATTTCTATATTATTTCAATCATCCTAACATCCAATTGTTCTCATGACTTTATGTTCTTACTTTTATTCTTTCTTCAACTAAATCTCTTTTAATTTTAATCATTATCATTTGATCCTTAACCTTATAATATTTCTTAACCATATAACAATCACTAGCATTACTATATCAAGCTAAGAACATGCTAACGTAAACAAAGAATTCCGTTTATATATGGACGGCTATGTCGTTGTATTCGGTTACTGCACAAGATTATTTCTCTAAATGATGGATATGAAAAAATCTTGGAATATTTTTTATAACTCAAATGAAGTATACCATATATCAACATAATAAATTTGTTTTAACTTGTTTCATGCTTTAACAATTTTAAAATGTACATAAGTGTCTTACTATATATATGGTAGAATATAGTCTGACTTCAACTAACTATAACTTCATCATAACAAACAAAATTTGAGTAAACTCAGACTCCAATATTAAGTTCATTTAATTACCCTTTTAACGATAGTTTATACATATTCAAAATCAATCAAACAACTCAACAATAGCCTTCACAAGATAAGTGAGCATTTGAGCACCTTCGATCACCTTCGATCTTGTCCTACTGTTTTGACTAATTTACAGATCTTTTAGTAAACATTTTCCGAATGAAAGTTGTTTAGGAGACTCTGAACTAATCAACTGTAAATTTTTATAATTTTATGAAACTGTTTGCTAATTATAAAACCTGTTCAAACACGTACCAAACATTCTGTCCAAAATCTAAAATTGATGCAATAATCCATTTTCAGTCTATCTTTCACTTTTTGACATTTTCTAAATGTTGTAACTTCTTGTAATGAATTCAAACCACAAGTTATTGTTTTTTTCTTATCCTTCAGGACATCACCTTTGACTCTTGAACATCCAAGCTTTCTTATGTACTCTATAACCATCATTATACAATGTGAGTTTTCCATACCCCTTTTTATTTTTATTTCACACCTTTTGGGTGAAATATGTTAATCATATAAACATACACTTATAAAACATCTTGATACTTGTAATACACAAGCAATTTGTTTATAAACTTGTCATTGTTATTTGAGATATTTGTGAGACTTATATGATAGTTATCTTGTAAAAGCAATCGTTTACTATTGCTAGCCTAGTGATGTCATAGATCTATGGGCTTGACAAGCCTATATGGTGCTAAATCCGAGGTTATTGTCGGCTCCTGATGACGTATTCTTGTTCATAATGGGAACCAAGTACACTTAGTTAATCGCATATCTTGTTATGGCCATTCTTTTGTCAAGGATTGATTGTATCATTATGCTATCTATATATTCATGCATTATTTCTTAACCTATGACCTAAATTGCATTTAAAAGTTGTTTATATATGTGAGTTTTCCATACCCCGTTTTCATTTTTATTTCATACCTTTTAGGGTGAAACAGGTTAACCGTATAAATACACACTTGTAAAATATCTTAATGCTTGTAATGCACGTGCAATTCATCTTATAAATATTGTTATTTGAGATCATGATAAGCATTATATGATAGTTATCTTGTAAAAACAATCATTAACTATTGCTAGCCTAGCGACGTCATAGATCTATGAGCTTGACAAGCTTATTTGGTGCTAAAGCCGATGTTATTTTCGGCTCCTGATGGCGTATTCTTGTTCATCATGGGAACCAAGTACACTTAGCTAATCGTATATCTTATTGTGGCCATTCTTTTGTCAAGGTTTGATTGTATCATTATGCTATCCATACATTCTTACATTATTTCTTAACCAATGACTTGAACTGCCTCTTAAAAGTTGTTTATATATGTATGTGCAAATTCATGGGAACTTACCAACATCATATGTTGACCGTATTTTTAACTAATTTCTGGATGCAGTTTAGAGGACTTCTTCATGCTCATATAGGATTTGGATCTAGATTAATAAAATACTTATTATGTTGTTTGAATTTTTATTGCATTGTAATGAAATATTTGATTCGACTTATTCAATGAAAACGACATTTAATAATATTTCAACATATTTACTTCCATGAGTTATGAATAATATATTTACATTCGTCCACCTTGATGATTCTGCCGTCGGTCGGGGTGTTACAAATAATACCTCTTCACAACAGTCTAATCCATATCCAAAATAAGAGCACATACTCATGAGGGGAATCTAGACTATGACTAAAATCACACACAACAGTCCAATTCAAGTGCAAAAATAATCAAAATGTATGGCATATTTCAAAACCATTGAGCATGATTTTCCACATGTAAAACATTAAAAGAGGCCAAAAAAATCACCTTAGAAGTAGCACATTCCAAAAGTCCACAGATAAGTAGTAATGGTAAAGAGAATTGGGTGTAAAGGTTATTGTTTTCATTCCATCGATGTACATCAATATATATACAAGAATATAAGAGATAGCTATACAACAAAGTATGAGAAAGACTAAGAAGTAACTGACAAAGTTGACTAACTAAATATTTAAATAAATTCAAATATAATAAGATAAAGTTGTTAAGTTGTTGCTGGAGCTATGTTATCATATTAGGCTCCCGCAAGATGGACGATTGAGAGACAAGTCCGATCTTGGAAAAAAGAGAATGAAACTGTGGTCGAAGTAGAGGTTTCATTCGGACATCAGCAAGTTGATCCTCTCCGGTGATGTGCGTGACACGCAAGGAGCCTTCTTGCACCTTCTCTCGTACAAAATAAAAATCCAAGGCAAGGTGTTTCATCTGTGAGTGAAAAACAGGGTTTGCGGAGTAGGTGGTGGCGCTAAGGTTGTCGTAGTAGATGGTGGGTGTTGAAGAAGAGCGAAAACCAAGTTCCAACATGAGAGATCTGAGCCACTGGATTCTGTTTTTTGTTGATGCTACGACTCTGAATTCAGCCTCGGTGGATGAACGAGCAAGAGTGCTTTGGCGTTTTGAGCTCCACGAGATAGGGTTAGAACCAAGGTAGACTATGTAACCGGTGGTACTTCTATAGTTGTCTTTGTCCCCCGCCCAATCGACATCAGTAAAAGCATGAAGATAAAGGGGTGAATATTTTCATAGGAGTATACTGTGGTGGATTGTACCATGGAGATATCTAAGAAGGCGATTGAGGGTTATCCAATGAAGTGTAGATGGTGAATGCATGAACTGGGACAAACGATTCATGGTGAACGCGATGTCAGGTCTTGTAAAAGACAAGTACTGTAAGGCACCTACTAAAGTGTGATAGCCAGTGGGTGAATGGTGTGGTTCACCTCCATGCAACGTGAGTGGTTTGGAGCAGGTGATGGGTGTAGATATCAGTTTGGACTCACTCATTTTGGCTCTTATTAGAATAACACGAATGTACTTGTATTGTGAGAGAAGAACACCATGGAAATGAGGGAGAACTTCAACACCAAGGAAATATGACAGGTTTCCAAGATCTTTAAGGGGAAATTTTGAGGCTAAAGATTGAATGAAAGTAAAGATAGAAGTTGAACAAGGACCGGTGACGATGATGTCGTCAACATAGACAAGAATGAAGATAAGAGAATTGCTTGTTTGACGAGTGAAAATAGAGGAGTAAAAAATGGTTGATTTAAAGCCCTGAGAGGAGAGGTATGATTTGAGCTCATCATACCATGCACGGGATGCTTGTCGCAAACCATAAATGGCTTTATGAAGTTTGCAAACATGGTTTGGGAATGAGGGGTTTACAAATCCGGGAGGTTGAGCCATATAAACGTCTTCAGTTAAGGTGCCTTGTAAGAAGTCATTGTTGATATCTAGTTGATGAAGAGTCCAATTTTGAGAGATTGCAAGAGAAAGGATTAGACATAAGGTGGCGGGTTTGATGACGGGGCTAAAGGTCTCGACATAATCTATGCCAGGTCTTTGATTGAACCCTTTGGCGACAAGTCGAGCCTTTAGACGATCGACCGTGCCATTGGGGTTGTATTTGGTACGATAAACCCATTTACAACTGTGTGGTCATGATATGAACGGGAACAATGAGCATGGATCTTAGGATTCATATTGATAATAGCAAAACTTGAATGAATAGATGCCAAAATAATAATAATGATGATGAAGAACATGATGAACACAATGTGTTTATTGTTTGATGTTTATTGCTTTGATGTTGAAATCATCATACATGTAGGATGATGATAGAATGATATTGTTGATGGAATTAATTTCCACCCTTGGTGGAGAATTATTCACCTTTACATGGATGATATATGTTGCTATTTATACTAATCTAGCAATTATAATAATTACAAAATAAACCCTAGACTAATATTTTTGTTGCTTTTGTTCTTCAAGTTTTCAACTTCAATAATATTGGAAATCTTCAATTTCTTCTTAGGTAGATTACCCAACAATACCCCCCTAAATTGTAGATTTTCGATGTGAATTGAAGCTTGATGTTGATTTTGTTGAATAGTTGTTCAAATCTAAGAATGTTGTTGTTGATTCGGAAGCGAGATCTTTAAAACTTTAGAACAACCAATTTTTGTTTTTAATTTGTGGTTATATAACTTTAAGCTAAAGCCCTAATCCATATTTTCTTTTTGATGTTGGCGGCCCAAACAATTAAATCCGAGACCACCTTTTCCTTTTGATGTTGGCGGCCCAAACAAATAAATCCGAGTCCACTTTTTTTTTTGTTTTAATGATGGAGCCCACGTAACAAAACCAATTGTGTTCATGAGCTCATTTGCAACCCTAGTTTGGAAACCCTAATTCGAGCCCATTTGCGACCCTAGGTTGCAAACCCTAATTTGGCATCCATAATGTGGCCGCAAAGGCCACTTATGGCAGCCTCTTTCATTCGAGCATACCCTCGGTCGCAATCCTATTCGGCAGTCTTTTCTTCACGCCTAGCACATCCGTTCCTTCCGCGAGTGTAGACAACAGTGAACGAGGACCGAAACACAATCGTATTCATCCTTCGGCAACCACGGTTGTGAACAAGTTCCGCATCGGATCTTGTATTGTTGAATTGATTGTTAAATTGCTTTCTTTAGATCTTTAATGATTTTAGCAATCTAACCATGAAATCTCATCAAAATCAATATGAATCCATCAACTCCAGCTCTGATACCAATTATGTGGTCATGATATGAACGGAAACAATGAGCATGGATCTTAGGTTTCATTTTGATAATAACAAAACTTGAATGATTAGATGCCAAAATAATAATGATGATGATGAAGAACATGATGAACACAATGTGTTTAATGTTTGATGTTTATTTCTTTGATGTTGAAATCATCATACATGTAGGATGATGATATAATGATATTGTTGATGGAATTCATTCCCACCCTTGGTGGAGAATTATTCACCTTTATATGGATGATACATGTTGCTATTTATACTAATCTAGCAATTACAATATTTACAAAATAAACCCTAGACTAATATTTTTGTTGCTTTTGTTCTTCAGGTTTTCAACTTCAATAATATTGGAAATCTTCAATTTCTTCTTAGGTAGAATACCCAACAACAACCAACTACATTAGGGGCAGAGGTAGGGTGAACGAGGGACCAGGTATGATTTTGTTCAAGAGTAGCAAACTCTTCGGGTCATAGCTTGACACCAAAGCGGGTGCTTTAAGGCATGAAGTATGGTGTGTGGTTCAGTGAGTGAGGTAGTGGTATTAGTGTATAATAAGTACTCAGGGTTATGATAACGGGAATTAGGTTTGGGATTGTGTTTGGTAGTAGGCTTAGGGGGTGGAGACCGAACAGGAGGAGGAGGAGGCGTGGCATGGGTAGAGGTTGTAAGAGAAGGTTCAGGTAAGGATTGAATTAGGCGAGTAGTGGGTGATGAATGGGAGGCAGAGGGAAGTGAAGAAGCGATAAGAGTGGGAGAGATGGGGTTAGCGGGGGTTGGTGTTGACCAAAGGAATTGGAAACCGCCTTAGAACGACGACCAAAATATATATAATTTATTATACACTATTGATATTATACTTTAAAATAATATGATTTTGGTATTTTAGGACCCAAATGAATATACTGATACTTTAGGATTAGTTTAATTGTCTCATCAAAACCTTACTAATCAAACCCAATAGAAGAAAACTTAGTTAAGGAAAAACAATACAGTTTGTATGATACTCCCCCATGAATTTAACATATATCTTTTAGTCCATGAAGTTCAATCTATTGTGACAGCAGTTTGACTTGATTCTAATATAGTCTTGTGATTTGAGTGATCTAGGCTACGATTCTTCTTATAGAGAGTCTAGCTTTTTAAATAATCAACACTATTATGCACTTTCTTGAATATGTTGAATATTCATTCTAATGCCAAAATACGTCCTTATTTAGCAACATAGGGAGTGATTAACTCAATGTAATTGGATTACATCATTGTTAATGTTTGTTTTCTTCATATTATCGCACCTCCATAAACAAAACATATACAGATTGTGATTGAGTTTTGTGTTGGCAAACGAAGAATCCTACAAATATCAATACATTCTTTGACACGCTTTGTAATATTACCTCATTAAGAAATCCTTGCTACGAAACCCTAGTGGGATAACCATAGCCAAGAAAAAAATATAAAACACATCATTTATAATTAACAACATACTTCAGATGAGGTTAAATCGACACTTTAGGGCCATATAATAAATTGATTTACTAGATCGGTTACATTGTCTTATTAAAAACTTCCTAAGAGAATCCAAAGAGACAAAAACTTAGTAAAGAGAAAAGAGTGCAATGTGTTAGATTAGAAGTATATTTCGCTACCACGTGTGCTAATAAATGTAATTTTCATGTCTTGTGATATTTATCATCATATTTAAATATGATACTTCTGAACCAAATATTTCTTCTTCCTCTACCTAGGTAGGAAGGATTCTTATGTATGTATCATGATTGGATAACCAAGGTGTGCTTAGCTTATTAGCATCGTTCATATGCAATGTGCCAAAAACTTTATAGTTGTAGATTGACTACCGGGTCGATTATTCCACATATGATCATGTTATTTGAGACTCAAGCATTCATACTTCATGGTACTATTATTAGCACCTCAAACAATCTTAACCCTTCAATGATTTTCATATAGATTTCACTTTTAAGTGTCCCGTATAAGTTTATTGTGATGATCATGATAGCGCTATCGGATCCATTACTATGGACTATGTTTTCTAATGATCTGTACTAGGATTTTAGAAAAACGCTTGTATTATAATTTGTGCCTTATATCACACAAACTATTTATTTAAGTTTCTTTTTTTAACCCACTGGTTTGACGTTTGTGGGTATTCAGACGTCTAGTCCGAAAATGTTTGCTTGTCAAGAATATCAAAGTAAGCTTTTAAGGCATCTTGCCACTTTGGCAGGTCATCTCTTTGTATACACTCTCATAGAGTTAAAGATACGTAATATTTATGATCAATTACTTCTTTTGCTATAGCATATGCAAAAATATATTTCATTTCGGTTCCATATTGTATTGTTTTTCGCATTAGAGTTTGTTATGAAGCTTCCTTATCCTGTTCACGGATTTTGTTAATCTCTTCTAGGATTATATCAGTCTTTTTTAGGACATTACTTCTTTTGGTTTAATGTATATATTATACTCTTTTGGAATATTCACCTATTTTAAGGTATTATACAATAAACTAACTTCAATTTTTTGCTCACTCGTGAATGTGTCTAGTAACTTGTGAATCCAATGATCGCAATCAGGATTAATAGTGTTGGTTGAAATCAAGTCAATGTTTGCGGAATCAATATTGGCTTGGTTTAATTGTTTGTATTTGATTTCAATATCAATAAAGATTCAAGAACACGGTGAAAGAAAACACAATTAATGAATGAACAAATACTAAATTCAATTCAAACGTATTTCATTAAACGTGTTAATGATTACAAATAAACAATGAACGAATGATATTGAATTTTATGTTTTTGATGATGTGACGGCTGCTATGGTTTGATTGCGTGATTTGATGTGATGTTTTTCTGTTGTGGAACCGTCGTATTGCCGTCCCAGTCGTCCTTGATTCGAAACCTAGGATCCATATTTATAGACAATAATATTTTTGTTAAGGAAATACCGGATCTCTTGGGATTTGAAATTGATTCAGTTAAGGAATCATCGGATCTCTTGGATTAACATAACTGACTTGTTGACTTGACAACTTGTTGACTTTTAACACTTGTATTATATATATACAAGTGTTTGGATTCCGCAGGAATAGTGTCTTCCATAGGTAATTGTTCTTCCGCAGGAGACTTGTTGTTCAGCAGGAACTTGCTCTTCCGCAGGAGTCTTCACTTGGGATTCTTATTTCACTCCAGTTGATTATTCATCCGCATATGATCTTTGGATGTTTGTTACTTTGTAAGAAACATATCTACGGAAGAACAAATTGTTCATTCGTAGATATTTCTCACACTTGGTCAATTTTCAGAAATTCACCAATTATAATGTTTTGTCTGTAAACATACATAAATCAACATATATATATATAGGTTAACCTATACATTTAATGCATACACAATAATAAATTACAACCATTCATTACAGATATTAATTCAAGTACTAAGCATATACAAAATGGACTAGATCTACTGATCCTAGACCTAATATAACTCATTCGTTACTCTTTACAAGCGTATGATATAGTTCATGCTAGTTTCTTCTAGGATCTAAATTTGATATATGACTCATTTCATGTTATTTCTTGTACTAGCAGCCTTTTCATATTCTTGTCTCCCCATAAGTTTAAAAATACTTTCACATTTCACTAAAAGTTAGCATGTTGAGTGCTATAAATATATTTCAAAATTTATTGTAACTGAAATTTAAAACCAATATAGATATCAAGTTTCATTTACAATTTATTTTGGTACTTTATGATGGTGATATATATAGATCGTACAACCAACTATTTTTATGTGAGACACAAATGGTTCTCTTGGAGGTTAGTTATGGTGAGGAGTAT
>BJCM01184217.1:6239-23653 GCA_018326385.1 Flaveria bidentis
GAAAGTTCTAAGAATAGTTTCTTCTTGAATACTACCCTAAGACCGCTCAAAAATCTCCTGAGGAATGTTGATTACCATATAAGTGTGGGATCCACAAATGCTTGTTGAAATAAACAAACCTTCAACTATCACCAAACGGTGCTGAAAATCTATGTATGGATTTAAGAGGACAAGTATACTAACAATTATTGTGGCTACAATTCTTGAAAGTTTAAATCAGTGTGGGGACCTAAGAGTACTAGCATGATTTCCTAGATTTCCTAGATTTGCTATCATGTATGATTCCAAATTGAATTGGTCCATGTATGATTTAAATGAATTGAAGCTGCCTTTTCAGAAAAATAATTCTTTAGATTTACATCTTAGAATTTAACCCTCACAAAATCACAAAAACTTGTCTTAGTTTTAAGTTTCAGTCTTATTTCTTTTATTTATGTATAAAGTTTGTCAATTTCAGTTGGTTCAGTATCGGACTATGTCATGGAAGTTGATAGGGAACCTTATCATCTAAAATGTCACGTCTGAGGTGACCACACGTGCTTTCAAATAAAAAAAATTAGGTCACGTTAAGGTCACGTTATAATGACCACACAAACTTGTCTGCTAATGATGTATACACGTTATACAAGTGGCCACTGTTCTATGACTTTCTAGACATTCTACAAGCTCTACAGTTTCAGAATGTTATACGACTCTGCTTTGCGTTTAAGATACACGCAGGAGTCACAAAAGAAGATAAGTACAAGAAAGATGAAGAGGTTATGAAGAAGGTAAGACATTACATAGATCTAGGTCCAAGGGGGAGTTTGTTGATACATATGTACCTAGATTCAGAACTTAATGTAATATGTCTTGAATGTCTTACACTTATGTAATGCTTGGGTATTTAATAAAATGAGATTGTTTGGTTGTAATTTATAATGTTTAATATTTCATTAATGAGTTGTGTAACGCATATTGACTTGATTATATAGGTTGTGGTTGTTTGAATTAATATATATAATGTTATAACAATTAATACATTAAAACTTAATAACATGAACTTATCATGCGAATGGCCCATGCTAATGGACCATACGCATGAAAAAATTCATGCGAAAGACTCAGTCTCACGACTGAACCAAGAGACTATATCAGTCGTATGATTGTCACATAAGAATGGCTCAGTCGCACGACTGAACACTCAGTCGTATGAATAGACTAACCGTATGACTCAATCACACGACTGAACCATGCTAATGATTCAGTCGCCCGAATGAGAAATCCTAACCTATAAATACCACCTAATTGTGGAAAAATATAAGCATTGAATACACTTCGACTCCAGACGTACCCTAGACATCTAGAAGCCTCTAAGTTCATACTCCAAGTTCGTAGAACGCTGTAGATCGATTCCTAGTTGATTCTTAACGTTAGATTCAATACATAATTGTTTCTACGTGCGTTCTCACTGATTGGATCGCCAATCAAATAGGATTCCGTACTATTTGGTTTGGTATACACGTTTATTAGTTAGAACATTGTCAAGTACACGATCCTAATAGTTGAGGATGGCATGGGGCAGCTACTTGGCATTTTTGGATGGCATCCATTTGTTAGAAATATGATGTTTTTGTGATGTAATGAAAATTATGATGTTTTGTAACCAGTCAACATTGTAGTATTTTGCAAAGGTTATTATAATGAAAATGTTGTTTTTAATGTTTGCGTTGCAACGTCTATTTCAATTTAATGTAATTATATGTTTTATGAGCGATGATTGGCCAGCTGCAAGCGTCCCAGGAACAGGGCCTTACCATTCATTCATTCTTTCCTTCTTTTCGGGTCAGTGTCATCAGCTATACCGCAAACGTAGGCACAAAGTGGATAGTGGGATAAAGTTGATAAAAAGACCTCCATAACACACATAGCCTTGCACCAACATCAGGGTAACTGATAAAGACCGCACATGTATGCTATACCCCAAACATAGCACAAAGTGGGTACTGGGCCGAAATTTATTAGACTTCTATAACACTCATAGCCTGGCACCAACACTAGGGTAAGCAACAAGGATTCCATACATGAATTCACCCCAAACGTAGGCACAAAAGGGGTACTGGGGCGAAGTTTATCAGACTTTCATAACACACATAGCCTGGCTCCAACACCCGAGTAAAACTTATCCATTCATTCATCATTCCATTAATGCCTATATTCATTCATTCTTTACGTTCCTCTTTTCATTATATTCCGCTTTACATTACATAATACTTTCCATTTATATTCATAACCATACCACGTAAAGGCACAGAAAATAAACATACATAATAAGAAACATAACATAAACATAACCATACCATACACATCATATCATCATACATGACATAACATACATTACCCATAATCATAAAGTCAACTTACATCACCCCCGGGAACATCCCACTCAAAGCCTACACTATACATTTTCCCAAAATTCAAAAAATAATTTTAAGTCTTAGGCGCATGAGCACTATGCAAGCGCATGGCCTTCTGGGTGCATGGGAACACTTAGGTGCATGGGAAACTTCTAGGCGCATGACCCAACACTTAAATCTCTTGGGAAAATTTATAGGCGCATGGGTATTATGCAAGAGCATAGGCAATCTAGGCGCATGGACACTTACCCAAATTTTAGCCTATTCTAGGCGCATGGGAACTATTTGGGCGTATGGGATTTTGGGCGCATGGGACACTTATGAAAATTCGAAGGATGGGCGCATGAGCAACCAACTCATACTATCAATCATCATAATCAGTCCCAATCATCATTCTAACATGTTCTAAGCTTATTTCTTACATTCTAAGCATCATAACATGAATATGGCATCATCATAACATCAAGAACACCCAAAATTATAACCCACCCGCATTCACACATACACATACTCTTGGGTACAAAACCCATTTTTATAAAAACATACATACATGCATTTTCAGCCCCAAAATCAGTTAAGACGTGTAAAAAGGGATTCTAAAACTCACCTTATGCAACTTTTGGATGAACTTCCTAAAACCCGAATGCACTTTGATTTCCACTGCCTAAAACCCACAAAAAATACACACCCGAACACACATAAGCACATAACGGAGGCATAGGCCGGCTAAGAACATCTTAAAACCAAGAATTCTTACCTTGAATTCGAATTTCTTCTACTTCTTCTTCAAACTTAAGAGCTTTCTCTACTCTTTCTCTCTCTAAAATCTAGTTGAAAAGTGGATGTGCAGCCACATGGGCGGCCATACCACCTTTTGCACCCACTTTTGATACTTTTTGTCCTTTTGACACATTTAGCCCCTCAACTTGGGTTTAATTATGTTTCTTCCTTTTTCTTCACTTTATTCTTTTTTTTCTATTAAAAAATATCCAGGTGTTACATTAGCAAGATGTTGGCTTGTGTCAATTGGAGTTCTAGCTACATTAGAGTCATTTGCATTAAACTTCTTTTTGTCCACAAGTCCATCTTGGGTTCATGTGATTTTAACTTCCAGAATCACATCTACAAAGCCCATGTCTTTCATGTCAAATCTTGCTTTTAGTATATTCTTTGAAGATATTATGATTTTATCATCACTTCCTACAATAAGCATATCATCTACATATAGGCACAGAATGACGTATCTATCTGATGTGTCCTTTATGTATACACATTTGTCACATTCATTGATTTTGAACCCAACATCAACCATGACATGATCAAAATTTTGATGTCATTGTTTTAGAGCTTGTTTCAATCCATACAAGGATTTTACAAGTTTACACACTTTCTTTTCTTGCCCTGTGGCTATGAAACCTTCACATTGTTCCATGTAAACTTGTTCCTCTAGATTTTCATTCAAGAAAGTTGTTTTTACATCCATTTGGTGGACTTCTAAATTTCTAATGGAGGCAATAGCAAGTACCAACCTGATGGAGGTCATTCGCGTAACTGGCGAATATGTGTCAAAGTAATCTAAACTTCTCGTTGTTTATATCCTTTAATCACCAACCTTGCTTTGTACTTATCAATAGTGCCATCTGATTTTATCCTTTACTTAAATATCCATTGATATCCTAGTGGTTTACATCCTTGAGGAAGATCCAGTAATTCCTATGTATGATTTTGTAAGATAGAGTCTATCTCACCTTTGATGGCCTCCCTCCATGAGGTCCTTCTCAGGAATTTACCATTTGTTGATATGTTTGTGGTTCCTCCTCTCCCATATAGGTAAAAAAATCAGGGCCAAAGGAGTTTTTAGTCCTTTGTCGTTTACTCTTTTGGATTTTAGTTTCCTCAGTCTTTGATTGTTTTTGAGGATCATTATTTCTAACCTCATCTTCTGGAATGATTTCCTCATTTGGTTTTATAAAACTCGGTTCACCTTTACCCATGTCTGGGAACATATGCTCAAACCATGATGCATCCTTAGATTCTATTAGGCATTGTTGCTTATTCTAGGTTTCCTAGAATCATGCACAAGAAAATGAAATGCACAACCAGGACGGGTGTATCCTATAAATACACAATCTACTATTGTGGGTCATATTAGTAGACGCTTTGGTGGTGTCACTACCACCTTGGCTAGGCACCCCACACTCTCAAGTACTTATATGATGGTTTATATCTTTTCCATAATTCGTATAGCATTACATTTTTTTTCATATTAGGTTTCATGTTCAATACATAATTTTTCGATAAGATTACTTCCCCTCACATGTTTTGACTTATCCCAGAACTTATTGTCATAGCATTAATCATTTCTTTCAAAGTGCGGTTTTTTCGTTCCATTATGCCATTTGATTAAGGAGAGTAAGGAGGGGTAATTTCATGTATGATTCCATCCTTCGCACATATATCAATAAAAGGTGAAACATATTCACCTCTTTGGTCGCTCCTTACAATTTTAATTTTCCGATTTATTTTATTCTCAACTTCAGCTTTGAATAAGATAAACTTATCAATATCCTCGTCCTTACTCTTAAGTAAATACACATAGAAATCTATTGTACTACCAACAATGAACATGATGAAATACTTGTTCCCAGCATGAGTAGGAATTGCTTTTAGATCACACACATCAGTGTGTATCATCTCGAGGGGTTCGGTGATTTGTTCAACCTTTTTGAATAAAGATCTTGTTTGTTTTGCTTTGATGCAAGTTTCACATTTATTATTTGAGTCGATGTCAAATGTTGGTATGCAATTAAGTTCAATCAAACAACGAATGGAATTAAAATTAACATCTCCTAGTCTACCATACCAAATATTAGAAGACTCAAGCAAATAAGAGAACTAGTAGCATTTTCATTCATTGCATTCACAACCATTACAATCAATTTAAACATATTATTAAGGTCATAGCTTTTACCAACATACAAGCCATTTTTTGTCAACATGACCTTATCTGACTCAAACACTATTTTGAACCCAAACTTATTCAATTGCATTCCAGACATAAGGTTCTTATGAATTTCTAGAACATACAACATGTTGGACAAATTAAGTTCCTTTCTAGAAGTCATCTTCAAAATAACATTCCACTCCCCTTTGATTTCGGTCGTGGCAGAATTTCCCATAAAAAACTTTTCTCCACTAGTCACCTCCTCGAACGTGCTAAAGAGACTTTTGTCAAAGCACACATGACGGGTAGTGTAACACCCGGTTATTTATCTATTTTGAAGCTGACGAAAAAAGAAAAGAAATAAAGTCCTAAGTCGAGGGACCAAACTCACCAACAAAAAAAAGACGGATGAGTAGGGGTATATAAAGGGAGAGGGCAGCCCTTACCCTCTCCCCACACCCACATTTTCAACCATCAAAGAGAGGAAGAGAGAAAGAAGAGAAAAAGTTGGTTTGGGTAGATTCAAGCGGGCAAAATCATCGTGTAGCAAGTCAAACTGAAGCTCTACTTCTTGGTGTCATTTGTGTGAGTTCTAGGACCCCACTTTTACTTGTTTACAAACGATTTTAGGGCTGGAAAGCATAGAAAACCCGTTTTTGTATATGTATGTGTTTGACCCATTTGGGTGTGTTGCATGTGATGCGTTTAGAGTTTGTTTCTAGGCTTGTGTGTGCTTGAATGGTGTTATCGTATGCATCCCTAAGGTTTGGGATGGTCGATTTGGGCTTAGAATGGCTTTAATGAGTCTGGAAGTCGGAAAGGGCAGTTTGCGTTCGGCTGGAACTGCATTCTGCATCAGCTAGGGCTAGGCGACCGACTAGAGACCGAATGGAGGCCATACAACCGAATAGGGTGCTATTAGGGTCCATTCGCATGATTGAGGTCCATTCACATGATTGAGGGTCCATTTGCACGATTGAAGGGCCAGTTGCATGGAGGTCATGCGATTGGAGGTCCAGTCGCATAAGAGCTCATCCGCATTAGTCCCATTCGCATGAGGACCATCCGAATTAGACCATTCGCACGATTAAGTGTTCATTCGCTTAAGTGTTCATCCGCATTGGTTCATTCGCATGATGTTCAGTCGCACTGAGGCCATGCGACTGAAGGGTGTCCATACGCCCGAATAGGGCTATTGCACTTAAAGAAAATCGTAGTTTGACTTCTGACTTTCGGGGGAAAGTGCAGATTTAAGTTTTGACGTAAAGATTCGCATAAGAGCATGTATGATGACTATCGTGGCCTTAGAGAGCATGTTGGGCATGATGATGATGATGTTGCATGTTTATGCATGTTATGTATGTATGAAGTTGCCCTATATGATGATGATGATTGTGTATGATATGTTCCTTATTATGATGTATGTTTATCTTTCTTGTGGCTTTGCGTGTCATGTTAATGAATGAATGAAGTATTATGTAACGTAAAGAGAAAGATAATGAAATAGGAACATGAAGTAAGAATGCATGCATTATTAAATGATGAATGAACGAAGGAAAGGCTTGCAAGCACATATATGAGGTGTGCAACCCTGTTGTTGCAACAGACTCGAATAGCGTGAAATCGATGGGATTGCTAATGAGGTGAGCGACCTTGTTGTCGTAACAGACTCGGATAGCGTGCTATCGTTGAGATTGCCATGAGGTGAGCAACCCTATTGTTTCAAGAGACTCGGATAACGTGCTATCGTTGAGATTGCCATGAGGTGAGCAACCCTGTTGTTGCAATAGACTCGGATGCTGTGTTATCGTTATATTGGCAATGAGGTGTGCAACCCTGTTGTTGCAACAGACTCGGATAGCGTGCAATCGATAGGATTGCTAATGCGGTGAGCAACCTTGTTGTCGCAACAGACTCGGGAGGACGAACGTATAAAATGAATGAAAGTTAACGAATGTAATGGAAGATAATAATTATATTATCGATGTGTATGTATGTTGTATGGTCACAAATGAATGTAAAGCGCAACATGATTTGATGGAAAGTAAAAAACGGTTTTAACTATGGAAAAGTATATTTTATTATAAAACTAGAACTCACTCAGCAACGCTGACTTTTATGTGTTTCCAGTTGGCAGGTAAGGATTGCTGAGGATGGCACGGCGGCTACTTAGCTCTTTTGGGATGGCATCCATTTATTTAATGCTTTTGTGATATAATGCAACAATGTATTTTGTAACTGACTGACGATGTATTATTTGGAAAAAGTTTTTATAATGAAATGTGATGTCATTTTTTAATGTTTCCGTTGTAATGTTTTAGTAAGATAATTGAAAATGTATGTTTTATGTGCGATGATCGACCAGCTGTAAGCGTCCTGGGAACGGGGCCTTACAAGTTGGTATTAGATACTTGACATAAAACTTAGTTGTTCCCTTGAATGACCGTGTTAGTGTTTGAATCTTTTAGTGTGCGTGTGAATGGCTGGTGGTAGATCTTCGAAAGCTTCATGGGGTGGAGGACACGCTACTGAACCGCGACCAAGAGAGGGAGACCCAGAGTTGAGAAGGTGGTTCATGAAGAACCAGAGACCCCCTATCCAGAGGGTGGCGACGAGAGCGCCAATCTGAGAGCCTCAGTAAAGGAGGCTGTGGTGGAAGAAGTTCATCAAGTCATGCATACGATTCTACCTTCTATGGTGACCAAAGTGATCAAGGTAGTAAGAGAAGGGGAAAGAAAGGAGAGAAATAGGCCCTCAGGAGAACGAGAGCAACCGGAGCCAGAAATGGTTCTCTCTGATGATGAAGAGGAGGAAGAAGAAGAGCCTGCGCCGGAGGCGGCGTGAGGCTGTAACTACGGGGCGTTTATGAGATGCAATCCCCCTACTTTTGATAGAAACTGCACTGCTGTTGCTGCTCACCGGTGAGTGAGGGAAATGGAGGTTGTTCTTGATATCAGTGAGTGCCGTGAAGATCAGAAGGTGAAATTCGTTATCCACTCTTTTGTGGATTCGACTCTGTGCTGGTGGGACAACATTGTGCAAGCTGAGGGTAGCAGGGCCATCAGGTGGATGAGATGGTCTGAGCTGAAAAAGTTGGTGATTGAGGAGTTTTGTCCTCATCGGGAAATGGACAAGGTCGAAAGGGAGTTCTTGCAACTGGAGGTGGAAACTATGACGCACCAGCAGTACACCACAAAATTCAACGAGATGGCACGTCTAGTGCCAGATCAGGTGATACCTCTGTCTCGAAAGATCAAGAGGTATATTTAGGGTTTGCCAGCGGATATTCGCAGGCACATGATTGCTGCCCAGCCAAGCACGTTTAGGTCGGATATGAATTTGGCAGGGAGACTGTATGATGAGAGGACGGTGGTGGTGACTGAAGGTGGAAAGAAGAGCGGTGGTGATCAAAACTGGCAGGGGAAGAGGTTTGGTCAGGGTGATGCTTCGACGGGTAACAAGAAGGCACAGGTGGACGACCGCCGTGTGGTCGCATCGGGTGCTGGTATGAAGAAGTGTGGTAGGTGTGGGAGAGAACATAGCAGGGAATGTAGGCTGGGGTTGAATGTGTGCTTCAATTTTGGGAAGCCATGGCATATAGCCGAGGACTGTCGTGCGGTCCAATGCTATAACTGTGGTGAAGAGGGTCACATGAGTAGGGATTGCAAGAAGCCAAGGGCTGAGAGTTCTGGGGCGAAGAAGCCGAGGGCGAGCGCCAGGGCATTCACCATGACATAGGAGGAAGCTAGGATGGACCCTGATGTCGTGTCCGGTACATTTCTAGTGAACCAAACTTTAGCTTCTGTGTTATTTGATTCGGGTGCTAGTAAAAGTTTTATTTCTACTGCTTTCTGTGCTAAGCTGTCTGTTAGTAGTAGACATGTCGATGCGCCCTTTGATGTTGAAACTGCCATAGGTAAGTCTACCAGGATTACTGTGATGATAGAGAAATGTGATGTGGAACTTGATGGTCATAAGTTTCATGTTAGACCGTTTGTGATGACCTTAGGTGGTTTCGATTTGGTACTTGGGATGGATTGGTTGGTGGACTTTGAGGCGAATATTGTATGTCGCAAGAAGATAATTCGGTTGACAGCGCCTGACGGGAGTTTGGTAACGGTTTATGGGGATCGATTCATGATGATTCTAAAGGTAATTTCGATGGTGGTGGTGGGAAAGTGTATGAAGCGCGGGTGTAGTGCTTACTTGTCCTGTGTAAAGGATGTGTATGCGCTAACACCCAAACTATCTGATGTACCAGTTGTGTATGACTTTCCAGATGTATTCCCAAAAGACTTATCAGGAGTGCCACCTGACCGTGAGATCGAGTTCCAGATTGACTTGATACCGGCTGCCCAACCTGTTGCGAAGGCACCGTATCGGTTAGCTCCGACAGAGATGAAGGAGTTGATAGAACAACTACAGGAGTTGCTTGACAAGGGGTTCATTAGGCCGAGTATCTCTCCTTGGGGTGATCCGATCTTATTTGTAAAGAAGAAGGACGGTAGCATGAAGATGTGTATTCACTACCGAGAGCTGAACAAGTTGACAATGAATAACCGATACCCCTTACCGAGAATCAATGATTTGTTCGATCAGCTACACGGTGCCAGTTGGTTTTCAAGGATAGACCTTTGATCTGGATACCATCAGTTGAAGGTGAAGGAGCAGGATATCCCAAAAATAGCTTTTCGCACGCGCTATGGTCACTACGAGTTTCTGGTCATGTCTTTTGGTTTGGCCAATGCGCCAGCTGCTTTTATGGTTTTGATGAACCGTGTGTGTCGGCCGATGTTGGATAAATCAGTGATTGTATTTTGTTGATGATATCCTGATTTATTCGAAAAGCGAGATTGAACATGCCGATCACATCCAGGAGGTTCTGGAGACGCTGAGGAGGGAGAATTTGTATGCAAAATTCTCCAAGTGCGCATTTTGGTTGCGTGAAGTTCAGTTCTTGGGTCATGTGGTGAATCCTGATGGGATCATGTGGTGAATCCTGATGGGATCATGGTGGACCCGTCTAAGGTGGAGGCGGTTATGCAATGGAAGTCACCGAAGACGCCATTCGAGATTCGTAGCTTTCTTGGGTTTGACAGGCTACTATAGAAGATTCATTCAAGACTTTTCCAAGATCGCTTCTCCACTGACTAAGTTGACCCAGAAAGATGTAACGTTTGTATGGGGTCAGGCTCAAGAGAAGGCGTTTGAAGAATTGAAGGCGAGATTGACTCAAGCTCATGTTCTGTCTTTACCCGATGGTAGTGAAGATCTGGTGGTTTATTCTAATGCTTCCTATTCGGGGTTGGGGTGCGTGTTAATACAGAGAGGGAAGGTTATAGCCTATGCATCCCGACAATTGAAGTTTCATGAGGTAAATTAGCCTACTCATGATTTGGAGCTAGCAGCCGTGGTTTTTGCACTAAAGATCTGGAGGCACTATCTTTACGAGACAAAGTGTACCGTTTTCACTGACCGCAAAAAATTGAAGTACTTCTTTGAGCAGAAGGACTTAAACATGAGGCAGAGGAGATGGTTAGAGCTTATAAAGGATTATGATTATGAGATCCATTACCATCCGAGCAAGGCCAATGTGGTGGCTGATGCCCTTAGCCGAAAGGAGAGGCTCGAGCCGATTTGGGTGAAAGCTTATCAGTTGGTCATGACCTCTAATGTAATGAAGCAAGTCAAAGAGTTTCAAGATGAGGCATTGAAAGAAGATTATCTTAATTGTGAGAGAATGAGAGGTCTGGTTGGGGAATTGGGCGAAAACACACTTGATGTTAAAACCCGATTTGGACAGGTGTGGATTCCTCGTTTTGGGGATCTATGAGTGAAGATAATGGATGTGGCTCACAAGACTCGATACTCCATTCATCCTGGTTCCATAAAGATGTACTAAGACATGAAGATGAATTATTGGTGGCCGGGTATGAAGCGCGATGTGGTGGAGTATGTGAGTAAGTGTCTTACTTCCTTACAGGTGAAGGCCGAGAATCAAAAGCCGTATGGGAAGATTCAACCTTTGGATATACCGGAATGGAAGTGGGAACACATCACCATGGATTTCACTACGAAGTTGATGCCATATGGGTGATAGTTGACCGTCTGACGAAGAGTGTTCACTTCCTATTGATCCGTGAGACATATTCATCTGAAAGGTTGGCTGATCTGTTCATCAAGGAAATTGTAACTCGTCATGGTGTGCTGGTGTCCATTGTGTTTGATCGTGACACCCGGTTTACATCCAAATTCTAGAAGAAATTCCACGACGCCATGGGGACGAGGTTACATATTAGCACGGATTATTATCCCCAAACTGATGGTCAGTTAGAAAGGACCATCCAGACACTGGAAGACATGCTTCGGGCATGTGTACTTGATTTTGGGGGAAATTGGGATGACCACTTACCGTTACCTGAATTATCATACAACAACAGCTATCAAGCCAACATTGGTATGCCACCATATGAGATGTTATACGGTAGGAGATGCAGAACACCCATTTGTTGGGGTGATATTGGTAAGAAGGAATTGGGGAGCGTCAAGGTGATCGAGGCTACGACGCGGAAGATTGAAAAGATTAAGGCCTTCATGAAGGCAGCCAAAGATAGACAGAAGTCGTATGCTAATAAACGACGCAGACCGATTGAGTTCCAGGTGGGTGACCGGGTTATGTTGAAGGTCTCACCTTGGAAGGGTATTATTCGATTCAGGAAGCATGGCAAGTTGAGCCCAAGGTATATAGGCCCTTTCCAAATCATTACCCGAGTAGGAGATGTGGCCTGTAGATTGGAGTTACCAGATGAGTTAAGTGGAATTCACCCGACATTCCATGTATCTCATCTGAGAAAGTGCTTGGCAGATGAAGATATGATTGTCCTATTGAAAGATATCGAAGTAGACGAACAACTCAATTTTGTGGAGCAACCAGTGGCAATAATTGATCGAAAGGAAAAGAGGTTGAGAAATAAAGTGGTTCCTCTTGTGCGCGTACAGTGGAAGCACAAGAAGGGATCCGAGTCAACGTAGGAGACTGAGGAAGAAATGAGACAACATTACCCATGTTTACTCGAAGAATAACAGGTTTCAAGGACGAAACCTATTTAAGGGGGGTGGACTTGTAACACCCGGTTATTTATCTATTTTCAAGCCGACGAAAGAAGAAAAGAAATAAAGTCCTAAGTCAAGGGACCAAACTCACCAACAAAAGAAAGACGGGCGAATGGGGGTATATAAAGGGAGAGGGCAGCCCTTACCCTCTCCCCACACCCACATTTTCAGCCATCAAAGAGGGGAAGAGAGAAAGAAGAGAAAAAGGGAGAAAAAGTTGGTTCGGGTAGATTCAAGCGGGCAAAATCGTCGTGTAGCAAGTCAAACCGAAGCTCTACTTCTCGGTGTCGTATGTGTGAGTTCTAGGACCCCACTTTTACTTGTATACAAACGATTTTGGGGCTGGAAAGGATAGAAAACCCGTTTTTGTATGTGTATGTGTTTGACCCATTTGGGTGTGTTACGTGTGATGCGTTTAGAGTTTGTTTCCGGGCTTGTGTGTCCTTAAATGGTGTTGTGGTATGCATCCCTAAAGATTAGGATTATCTATTTGGGATTAGAATGGGTTTAGATGAGTTTGGAAGTCGAAAAGGGCAGTTTGCATTCGGCTGGAACTACATTCTGCATCAGCTAGGGCTAGGCGACCGACTGGAGACCGAATGGAGGCCATACGGCCAAATACGGTGTGATTGGGGTCCATTCGCAAGATTGAGGTCCATTCGCACGATTGAGGGTCCATTCGCACGATTGAAGGGCCAGTCGCATAAAGGTCATGCGATTGGAGGTCCCATCGCATAAGAGCTCATCCGCATTAGTCCCATTTGCATGAGGTCCATCCGCATTAGTCCATTCACATGATTGGGTGTTCATTCGCATAAGTGTTCATCCGCATTGGTTCATTCGCATGATGTTCAGTCGCACAGAGGCCATGCGACTGAATGGTGTCCATACGCCCGAATAGAATTGTTGCACTAGAAGGAAAGCTTAATTTGATTTCTGACTTTCTAGGGAAAGTGCAGATGTAATTTTTGAGGTAAAGGTTCCCATAAGAGCATGTAAGATGTTGTCGTGGCGTTAGAGAGCATGTTGGGCATGATGATGATGATGTTGCATGTTTATACATGTTATGTATGTATGATGTTGCCATGTATGATGATGATGATTGTGTATGATATCTTCCTTATTATGATGTATGTTTATCTTTCTTGTGGCTTTGCATGTCATGTTAATGAATGAATGAAGTATTATGTAGCGTAAAGTGAAAGATAATGAATGAGGAACATGAAGTAAGAATGTATGCATTATTGAATGATGAATGAAAGAAGAAAAGGCTTGCAAGCACATATATGAGGTAAGCAACCCTATTGCTACAACAGACTCGGATAGCGTGCAATCAATGGGATTGCTAATGAGGTGAGCGACCCTGTTGTCGCAACATGCTCGGATAGCGTGCTATCGTTGAGATTGCCATGAGGTAAGCAACCCTGTTGTTGCAAGTGACTCGGATAGCGTGCTATCGTTGAGATTGCCATGAGGTGAGCAACCCTCTTGTTGCAAGAAACTCGAATAGCGTGTTATCGTTGAGATTGGCAATGAGGTGAGCAACCCTATGGTTGCAATAGACTCGGATAGTGTGTAATCGATGGGATTGCTAATGAGGTGAGTGACCCTATTGTCGAAACAGACTCGGGAGGACGAATGTATAAAATGAACGAAAGTTAATGAATGTAATGGAAGATAATAATTATATTATCGATCTGTATGTATGTTGTATGGTCACGAATGAATATAAAGCGCAGTATGATTTGATGGAAAGTAAAAAACGGTTTTAACAATGGAAAAGTAAGTTTTATTATAAAACAAGAATTCACTCAGCAACGCTGACTTTTATGTGTTTTCAGTTGGCAGGTAAGGATTGTTGAGGATGGCACGGGCGGCTACTCAGCTCTTTTGGGATGGCATCCATTTATTTAATGCTTTTGTGATATAATGCAACAATGTATTTTGTAACTTACTGACGATGTATTATTTGGCAAAAGTTTTTATAATGAAATGTGATGTAATTTTTGAATGTTTCTGCTGCAATGTTTTAGTAAGATAACTTAAAATGTATGTCTTAAGTGCGATGATCGACGAGCTGTAAGCGTCTCGGGAACGGGGCCTTACAGGTAGCCCCCGTGTCGACCCACCAATCATTGTTGTTTTGGCCAACCAAATTAAGTTCAATGACTAAAATTGAGAGATGTATGACCATAGCAACAAGGTTTTCAACCTTATGAACAATGTTCACTTGTCAAGCATTTTCTTTCTTTGGAAGCTTATAGTCATTGGCCCTATGGCCTTGCCTTCCATAGTTAGAACAATTTCCAACAACATTGGCATTTGCTATTACAGGGCCATCAATCTTGTTCAAAGCAACTTTGTTATTTTCTTCAATACAAAGATGAACAACAAGATCTTCAATAGTCATTTCCTTTAATTTATGGTTGAGATGGTTCTTGAAATCAACCCAACTTGGTGTTAGCTTTTCAATCATAGCAGCAACTTGAAATGTCTCACTTAGAATCATTCCTTCCGCATGAATATCATGAAGAATAACTTGCGATTCTTGGACTTGGCTGATGATAGTTTTAGTGTCTATCATTTTAAAGTCCAAAACCTTAGCTACCATGAACTTCTTAGTACTTGCATCTTTTGTTTAGTATTTGCGGTCCAAAAACTCCCATAGTTCTTTGGCAGTTTTGGCCTTGTAATAGACATTGTACAGTGCATCCACCATACCATTCAAAATTTAGTTTCGGCACAAGAAATCCGAGTGATTCCAAGCTTCAATCGCGGTCAATGACTGAGCATCCATTCCCCTTCAATATGGGGAATGGTTTCAGTCAAGAACCTTTCTAGGTTCAACGTGGTCAGATAAAAGAATATCTTTTGCTGCCACCATTTAGAATTTAGACCAGTGAATTTTTCAGGTTTCTCAGCATGTGTTGTGACCACATTAGGCAGTGGTGCAACCAAAGTAGTCGTAATGGCAACAACAAAAGTCATGATCGCAGAAAGAACAATGTTCAAGGGCTGGGAAGATTCCATTCTGAAAGTTAAATAAAACAGAAATTGGTTAGTAAAAAATCAATCTATTTAAGTTTGTTAGAAATATGAAAGTAATGAATTCTAAAACACACTGAGAAGAAAGCAGTAAACACTATAGCGTAAACCGGGCTTGTGTTTGACACAATCCCCTTAAAAATATTCACGGTTTCTTCCCAAGGTATGTCAGTTTGAAGTAGCAAACGCGTACTGCCGGACCAAAGACACTTGCCTAAAAGTTAAACGGAGGTAGAAGTCGAACGCATAGAGGTAGAATATCAATTTCAGTGTGTGTTTTCTTCTGCCCTTGAACAGGTCTATATAGTCATAGAAACCCTAATTGATTTACACCATTATTGAGTCATTATTATGATCATTAGTACATAATAACGATAGTTATTAGTACAGACTAAACTGGAAATAATGACAATAATGATCATTAACACGAACATTAGTTACAAGTTTCCAAATTTTAAAACCGAGTTCAAAAAATTGCCTCGCATGGACCTGGGATTTTGGAGTTGCATTTGCGTCTGCGAGATGTGCGGGCATGCACGAGTTCGATGAAAATCCAACTGAAAACCGGGTTTTGACATCCCGGGCATGCGGGTAGGAATTATGGCAAAATATGCATAAAGATACTATAAGGGTGGTAACACAACTCCTTATTAATCAATCCAAACTTTGTTTCCACACCATTAGGACAAAGTGCTCACCACACAATTTTAAACATTCATTCAGACCCAATACTTCCAACAATTTATACAACTAATCAGGTAACCAAATGTTAAAAGAATTAAATAAACCTTGATTTTCTTGTATTTAACTTCAAGATTCATTAACATAAGGCATAACAAAGGGCATGAATAGAAGCCGTCTTTTCCAGCGGAGATGCCTTTCTCTAGTTTTTGTCTTTCTCTTCACTATGATGTGGCAAAGAAGGAGAAAACAAGGAAGGGAGGCAATGTTGAAAGAAAACTAAAGGAGATTACGTGTTAGAGGATAGCGAGGAGTCAGGCTAGAAGATAAGGGAGTAGTACCATACACTAAAATGGATGTACATTAGCCACAATACTTTAGTCTCGCATGGAAGGTTACCATGGAAAGCTACAATGCTTTTTGTTTATAGTAAACACCCAAGCCTATATTTTAGCAATGCTCAAATTGTTACTAATTGAAACCAAGCAGAATCCATCTATGAAATAGTTAAATCAGATTATAATGCTTTGGTCAATCTTTTTCACTTAAATAACTCACGTAAAATTAAAAAGAAAAGAAACTTAATCAAAGAAGTAAACATGTTAATTGTGTTTGAAACCATGGCGAGCAATGATAACCCTTTTAGTTTGTAATCAATAATCATAATTGTCATTTCCATCTTATACCAGCGACATGTGCAGGGTAATTACAGTTATTTTAGTCCATTAACTTATTTAGATACTAATTAACTTTATGAAATCAAAACTAATGTTTTAAAGTAGACTTACTGTTGATACATATATGTACCTAGATCCTGATCTGAATGTAATATGTCTTACACTTGTGTAATGATTTGATACTTAATGAAATACTAATGGTTGGTTGCGTTTATTATGTTTAATATTTCATTAATGAATTGTTTAACGTATATTGATTTGACAGGTTTATAATTGTTTAATGTTATATCTATTTATATAATGTAATGATACACACATATATGAACATTTATATAGGCTTATAGTTGTTAGACGTGTTCTGAATCATAAAAGGTTCAAGAATGTGTTTAACTAAGTAATCTGATTCAGTCGCATGACTGGACCATGCGAATGGGCCAATCGCACGACTGAACCAGGTGATTGAGTCAGTCGCACGACTGAACCAGGTGATTGAGTCAGTCGCACGACTGAGCCAGTCGCCTAGCTCAGTCGTACGAATGAAGACTGTAACCTATAAAT
>BJCM01184218.1:0-19106 GCA_018326385.1 Flaveria bidentis
AAGATGGCATCTTCATAAGTCAGTCAAAGTATGTTCAAGACATACTCAAAAGATTTAACATGACTGATTCTAAGATTGCTAAGACACCCATAGCAAGAAACCACTCCCTTGGGCCTGATCTTGAGGGGGAGTGTGTGGATGAACACCTTTATAGGGCTATGATTGAGTCTCTTATGTATCTTACAGCTATCAGGCCTAATATCATGTTTGACACATGTATCTGTGCAAGATATCAAGCCAACCCCAAGATGTCACACCTTATCATTGTCTAGAGAATTCTAAGATATCTCAAAGGTGCCTCAACACTTGGTCTTTGGTATCCCAAGAATTCAGACTTCAATCTGTATGCTTATACAGATAGTGATTATGGTGATTGCAATATGACTGCAAAGTCTACATCTAAAGGATGTCAGTTTCTTGGTGGAAGGGTTGTCTTATGGCAATGCAAGAAACAATCTAGCGTCTCTATATCAACTGATGAAGCTGAATACATTGTTGTTGCTAGCAGCTGTGTGCTCAAGTGCTTTGGATTCAAAATTAGATGCTTGACTAAGGATTAAATTTCAAGGAGACTTCCATTCACATAGACAACAACAATGTTATCTCTATCATAGAGAATTCTATGCAGCCTTCAAGGACAAAACACATCAATATCGTGTATCATTTAATTAGAGTAGTTAAAGTTAACACAAATGAATAATATGTTGATCTGTTTACAAAAGCCTTGGATGAACATAGATTTAAGTATCTTATATAAGCTATTGGGATGATTAACTTTGAGTATTTTTTTCTTAAAACTAATTCATATTATTTCTTAAAACTAATTCATATTATTTCTTAAAACTAATTCATATTATTTCTTAAAACTAATTCATATTATTTCTTAAAAACTATGTGTCCTAAGTTGTCTAGTATATCACCTTCATAAGCTCTTGTTTTGTCTGGATTAAAACTTTTTGATGAGTTTCCTAGATTTTTGGAAAATATTGATCCTTCGGAAGATATGTTTTTGTTTTCGGAAGAAACTTATGCATTCAAAACAAATAACTGACTAAGTAATTTTCCTTCGGAAGAAATTTCTGAAATATCTTTCGAAGTTTAAAATCTTTCTTAGACACTTATATGTTTACAAAGATAATTTCCTTCCAAAGCAAATTAACTTTCGAAAGCTTTGTTTTGTTGAACAAAACGATCAAGTCTTAATTCTCTTCCAAAGCAATTTTTTCAAAACTCTTAGGAAATTCTTTCAAAGTCATTTTGGCTTTGGAGGCTTTTTCATTAAAACTTCCGAAGACAATTTACCTTCAGAAGGTTTTTCATTAAAACTTCCGAAGACAATTTACCTTCGAAAGCTTTTTCGACTTCCAAGAAAAGTACTTTTGAGCAAAATGCAAACTACTTTTTTAGAGGTGGGACCGATATCTGGATTTTAAAGTTTATTCTCTTTCATTAACATTATCTTAAATCTTTTTCACATATAAACCCAATGGTTCCCCCCTTTTTCTATCATCTTTATCTTTCCTCCAAACCTAAATTCCCAAATTTCTCTTTGCAACCACCTTTGTTCATCTTTCCTTCACCCTTAAGCTTTCTAAAAATGGCCAACCTTAACCGAAGAAATAACCCAGATTTCTCCATGCAGTTACACATATAACACAACCAGGTTGCTCTATTAAACTCTAAGAAAGATCCACACTTCTCAAAGGTTTATGAGGATCATCTTCTTGAATTCTGGAAAACCTGTCAAGAGGTTGTTCTAGATGGGAATAAGGCATTGTATGCCACAGTGCAGGGAGGACAATCTTCATCACTCCAGCCATCATAAATACCCATCTTTAGCTAGATGATGAAGAAGGTGAGTTGTCTTTCCCAAAGGAAGTTGTTAATCATTCTTTTGAGCAGATGGGCTGTGAGGGAGACTTCTCTATAAAGACCTTCTAGAAAGGGAAGGTCTCATCCCAGTGGAAGTACTTACTACATGTGGTCATCCACAACTTATCTAATAAGCATGGGGGTTGGGACCATATTCCTGAAGATCTCTCCTTCATAGTGCATGGGCTGGTTTAAGGGGGTCAAGTTCAGGTACTCTAAATTTGTTTATACAAATCTGCTTGCTAACTTGGACTCCTTAGAGTATTACATGTTTCATAGATATGTTCAATACATTCTCAACTGTGAACAGGGTTCACCGTTGAGGGAAACAGGTAATATTCTTAAATTGGGACAGATGAAGCCCGACATCTTTAAGATTTTGTAGAAGCCAACTATTGGCTTTTCAGGGGTAGAAACAGCCCTTGTCCCCAAAATATTAAAGCTCATTGCTCAAGGTGACAACCTAGCAACACAAGCTAGTGTTGAACCCACACCATCAACTTATCAACCACTTAAAAGACCCCAAATTACCCACACCTACAAAATAAAATCAAAACGAACCCCTACTCAAGCTATTGAGTCTGTGCAGGCCCCATATACTTACCCATACAGGAGGAAGTGGATGCTAGAGCTACAACTTTCGAAGGAGCAAACCACTCCCATTACTTCAAAGATTAGTGCTGAGGTTCCTCGTGCTACGCCTGATGAGCTCACAAGCCCAACTGCCTTAGGCCTTCACTGTGAGTCTCAACACTCAAGTGAACAACCTTAAGGGGATAACTACTATCCCTAGCCTTTACACTTAAACCAACCCATTCCCAACCTAGACTTCTATACTAATGAGGACATAGGTTTCAGTGAGTATAACGAGTCTCTCTATTCCTCCCCTACTCAAAGAGAGATGAGTGCTCCCGAAACACCTGATTACATCATTTAGACCTCAACAATGGCAACTCAGCCTATTGACACTTCAACTGAAGCTGTCATTGACCAAAGGAAATCCAACAGCCAAGAACTCCATGCTAGTGGTGAGAAAGAAGACTTTGGTCCAATTCTCTCATCCCCCATGATTCTTCTAATGAAGATGAGGGGAATTTAAGGCTAAAGGTGCAAAAACTATCACAAAGATGCACCTATCTAATCTCCAAGGTTAGTCACCTTGAAATCTCAGGTGACTACCCTGCAAAACAAGGTCATTGATCAACAACTTGAGATTTCTTATCTCAAGGAAAAAGTAGCTGGGAGACCTCTAAGAAGAGCTCAACCAGGAACACAATAACCTATGAATATGGTTGACCTAACCTCTAGGTCATCTATGCAAGTGGATAATGCTACCAAAAAAGGGGAGAAAGTCATCATAGACATAGAACCTGGGAGTTATCATAGAGCATGGACATTAAACACTCACATCTTCACTTGCAACTATCCATACTCAGCAACTTCCTCAAGTTCATATTGATGTGGACTCTATAGACTCTTTCATTCAAAGTCTTTTTTAGGAAAGGATACCAAGGGCAATGTCATCTCCACCTCAAGGAACTTCAAATCACATCACAAGGTGGATGTATGATGAAAATAGAAGACCCCTTATCATTCAAAGATTTCAAGGGTAGCAAGAAGTCTTCAACTTTTAGACTTTGAACTTCTATGAAAGTCTTTAACTTGTCAGCATGCCACTTGTCAACCAAAGCCAATCTAGACAAGCTAACAGGCTGGCTCAAAGGATTCCAGCGAGGATCACTATAGAGTTCAACTTCAGAAGGAGGCTAAGGCAATCAAGCAATATCATTGGTCAACTGGATGTTGAGGCAGATCCTAAGATTAGTTTCATAGGGGAAACCTTGACTGAAGACCTAGTGGTAGAACCTGAGAGCCCTGTCTCACCATTAACTACTCTAGAGATTCATTTCCTTGATGAGACACCTGCTGGTGAAGGTGCATCTCTTAGGCCAGAGATTGGAAGCTACACCAAGCAATGAAGGCCAAAGCTCTCTCCACCCTAAGTCACAAAGGTCTGTGAGTAACAAAGGGAAAGAAAAATGACTTTTGAGGAGATTGAGGAGGTGGAGAGAGAGAGGAAAAGGAAGCTAAGGGGAGAAAGTTCCTCTACTAGGTTTGAAAGATTCATGGAAGGTACTATGAAGGTTGCTCCCAAGCCAAACACTTGGAATGATAAGTTGAGGGCAGTCAGGATCAACTACTTGCAGACTAGGAACTATGACATTGATAATATCATCTCCCTCCCCTTAGATGAATTAAATGAAATGACTGACATGGAATTGTCAAAGGAAAGAGAGGAGGCAGAGGATGCAAAACTACTTCTTCAAATCAAAGAAGAAAGAAGAAAGAAAAGACTCTACAAGCATGTGCCTACTCTCGCCCCAGTTCAAGAAAGTCCTGTACACAGGATGTGGCTCCACAAGAACCTCAAATAGACAAAGAAACTAATAGGATCAACATGATCAACTACCTGAGTGCCATAGGCCTCTATCAGGCTGATGCAATTCTTCCCTTACCCCTTTGATTACATTGAGTTTGAGTACCTTAAATAGCTTGAACTTGAGTTAGTCAAAGAAAGAAAGATCACTATGAGGAAGTTAAGGGAAGAGGATGCAAAGTCAACAGCCATCATCCAAAAGAACATAAAGAAGTATGCTAATAGGCAGAGGATGATGAGCTTCTTGAAGTTGTATAGATTCTCCGGAAGGAGACTTGGCCCTATGTCTCTGTCCACTATGGATGAGCACATTAGGGTGATCAAGCAGAAGATTCAAAGAGGAGAACTTGTTGACTTACACTCCCTACTAAGTCAGGTCCCTCAGGTAGTGGAGATTAAGGTTCAACCATTTGAGACAACACAACCTGAGTCTCCTACTGAGCCTCAGCAAGCTTCCACTTTTGATCCATAGCAGGGTTTTATCCCCTCTTAATCTGAACTTGTGAAAAAGGAAGACCTAACTGAGAAAGACAAAGAAGATCAATCAGGTGATTAGGCCAGTCTTCTCAGTTAAAAAGTTCAAAGAGGAGAAAAAGGATGGCATCTAGACCAAAGCCAAAGAAGAAGAAGAAAGAAGCATCCATCTCCAAACCTCAGGATGAGTCAGAACAACCTGAGGATGTGCAACAAGAGGATGCTCCACCAACTCCAGTTCAAGTAGCTACTCGAGCATCAGGAAGACCCATCTTGTCCTGGAGATAAACTACAAATCCAGAAAGATAGCATGTCATCAGAGATCAAGGTGTTAAAGATGTCTACACATGGCAATACATGTTCAATCTTCTTCTGCATGATCTCTTTGACATGAGAAGACACTTTGAGAGTCTGAGTGATCCTGATCATCTTATGAAGAAAGGGATGGTCATTATCATAATGAGGACTGTTGATATCTGAAGCCTTCAAATGTTTTGGTAGCATTAGGCTAGGGGGAGTTTGTAAAGTTTGTGTTGGATCAAGAAGAAGGCTGGTGCAACCAAAACTAAACACTTAGAAAATTTTGGGTAAAAGTATAAAGGACTTCCAAAGCTAAGTATGGAACTTCCGAAGGATATGGAGTTCTTCCGAAGACAAAGTGCAAAATCAAATTCCGAGGGAAAAACTCCAACTTATGAAGACAAAGTCTTCTCTTCTGAAGTTCAAGACTTAGAAGAAATCAAAGACAATGACTTCCGAAGCAGAAGTCCCTAAGCCACGAAAGAAGCAGCCTCTTCCGTGGTATAAAAGGCTTCGGAAGAACTTGTTCTTCCGAAGCCAATTAACCTTCGGAAGATGTTGCTAAAGAACTAGTGGACATAAGTATGGTCTCTAACACTCTGCTGCAGACCTCTTATACTACATGGCATTTTCACAAAAGGCCATGTAGTTGACCATACTTTATTCCACTGTTAACCTTTATATCTCAGTACAAGTTACTAACTTTAGTTAGTGACAAAAGGTAAGTCATGGACATCTCATGACTACCATATCTTAGATAAGATATTATCCGAGATACCTTAAACTATAGCTATGTAGTATTTGCTTTAGTTAGAGGATTCCAGCTGGTATCAAAGTATATCCGGCTGTAGATAGTAGTATATATAGTTTCTCATTGTAACTCTTGTAGTAAGCTTGTAAGAGTCTTGTAAAACTTTGAGTTGAGAAATAATATATACAAGTATCTTGAAAATAATTCTCTTGTGTTTCTTTGTATTACTTAGTATATTATAATCAACTATTAGATGATCTATGCTTCTTGAGTGTTTGTTAGTGAGTTTGAGAGAAAATACTTGTGTTGAGTATCAAAATCGATCCTGCAATTGGTATCAGAGCTTCTTAGGCTCTTGATTGTGTGATCTAACCATTTTAATAAACCTCTTGTTTACTCACTCTTTTACTACACTCAAAACATGGCCTTGAACCAGAAATCTGAATGTGAAATGGGGACGATGACTAAAGCACCCATCATCACCCCATAGAACTTCAGACAATAGAGCAGATGTATAAAAGGGTTCATCAGATATCAATATAGACGCATGTGGAGATCTATTGCCCATGGCCCCTACAAGCCAAAAGTGGCTTCACCCGTAGGTGGTGGTGCCATGATAGAGAAGGAAGTGGAAGACTACTCTGAAGAAGACCTCAAGCAGATAGACATTGATGAAAAGGCAATGACAGTCCTGATGACAGCAATTCCCAACTCCATTATGGTGGGGTTTGAAAATTGAAAAACTGCTAAGGGACTATTTGATGCCTTAACCCTGATGTACTCCAGCTCCAATGATTCAAAGAAAGATTTCCTAAAGCAGCAGTTTGAGAATTTCACTCATATTGATGGAGAGACCTTGCACCAGCAATACTTCAGGTACATGGATCTTACCTCTTCCCTTCAGTCTATAGGAATAGCTCCTGAATTAAGAGACCTCTCAAGGAAATTCATGAGTGCACTTCCCAATGAGTGGACGTTCTACTATGTCTCCTTCAAGAGGACAGAGAACCTGAACACACTCACAATGACTGAGCTATACGGTATTCTTGATGGATATCGTGTAGAGATGGAATCAAGAGTGGCTGTCAAGGAAGTAGATCTTCAAGCCTTTCCTCAAGCAACGTTCTCATGGTTATTGAAGGCTCAAGACCCCCTCAACCTCAGTAATACCTGCCATACTCACAGTATCCATCCAGCTCTTCTAGGTCTTACATCACATTCTCTAAGACCCCAAGGTATCAACAAACTCAACCTAGTCCCTTTCAGGACAGTTGTGCATTTGTCTCAGAGAGCGGACACTCTAATGATTTTCAGTTCTATTTTTAAGATCTAGAGTGTTTCAGCTCGGATGAGGTGGAGTACATGGACATAGTCCAACAAATGGCTTTGCTAACCTACAGGGAAAAGAAGTTCTTTAAGAGAACAGGAAGACAGTTCCCTCAAAACCCAACAAGCAACAAATTTGGGTTTGATAAGGCAAAAGCCAAGTCTTACAACTGTAACCAGCTGGGTCATTTTGCTAGGGAATGCAAAGCTCCCAAATCAAAACTAGGATCTGCTCATGCCTCCTTATATCCATCTACACCAAAAGCTGCTGAAAAATCAACTGAAACTGCTACTATGGCACAAAAAGTTGATTAGAGCTTTAGGTCCAAGATGTCACCCCTGCATAGGCACTCATTGCTGGAATAGACAACTCTAAGGTATATGATCATCTCTGTACTCCAGCATGTATTGCCAAGGATAAAATGTACCAGGACTATAACATGGAAATTTAAACATCTTAAAAGCTAATTTTAAAAGGGCTGAATCTGACTATCAACATAAAATTGAGGAGCTAGAGAAAACAATTTCCTCTTTAAAACATGAGCACACTAATTACAAGACTCAAATCAAGGATTTAATTTCCAAGTTAACTAAGGCTCAAGCCAAGCTAGTAATAGCTGAGGCTCAAGCTAGGAAGCATGCTATTTCTGAGCAAAACTTCCAAGCCATTATAGCATCATCCTCCCACTCCAAAATTTGTTATCAAAACATAAGAGGGTTGGGCACCAATAAGAGTGCTCCACCACACTCTTATGAGTCTATAAGACAGCCAAGGTGTGGTACTGAAGAGCAAGAGGTCCCATCTGCTGACCTATCTTCATGTGAGTTGAAGAATGATGCAATAATAGAGACCATCACAGGGAAAGAACAGGTAAATCAACCCATTTCTACTTGTGATGATCAACCCCTATCCCCCAAAGCTAGAAAAACCGAGCAAAGGTAGCCAGAAGAACTACGAAGAAAGTAAAGTAGTTGAATCTAAGCTGAAGATTGACCCAAATCAAAAAGGTGTTTTCATTTTAGCTGGATTCCAGGTGGGAGGCACTTCTGATTCAGGAAAGAGTGTAGTACCAACACTTCTATCCTGATAAAGGATCAGAAGTCCAAGGGGAAGGCTGCAGAGGAAGATAAGAAGATAAAAAACCTTAGCCATCTAAATCCCCAAAGATTAACATTACATGCATAATATGCGGTCTGCAAAACCACTTGGCTAAAAATTGTTATTACAATCCAGTAAGCACACATTATGCAAATAATGTTAAAAAGGAAGCAACCAAGGAAGGATTTACATTTGGACCTTATCACATGGTTCAAGTGATGAGAAAAGGAAAGCTGGTTTCCGAAGCTAGGTTGCTTTTGGAAGAAATTCATTCTTTTGAAGGGAAAATGGCTTCGAAAGTCAAGCCAAGGATGGCTCAAAAGAACAAAAGAGCTTCCTCAAAACCTTTCGCGAAGAAGGCTGCTTCGGAAGAGAAGGTAGTGAAATCTTCTTTTGAAAACAAAGAAGCTTCGGAAGAAGGTCACGCTGCTCAAGCTTCAACAAGCTCATCTAAACTGACCAACCATGGGATGGAATGGAAGATTAGATAAGATGTTGCAGCCACATCTTCCTCTTCAAAGACATCAATTGAACCCTCTACCATTCATTTTGGTTCAATTATACCATCATCAATGGAAAAACCCAAGACCAGCCAGGCTTGGGTTTCTAGTCAAAACTAACTTCTCACCTCATGTGCAAGGACATTCATAAGACAAGAACAATAATGTTTGAATAATGGACAATTGATGCTCCAGGCACATGACCAGGAATAGATCTCTACTTCAACAATTTCAACATTTTGATAGAGGTATTGTTCAATTTGGAGGTGAGATCGGAGGATACATTTTAGGCAGAGGAAGTATATCCAATGGTTTGTTAAGAGTCTGATGGTGATGAGTCTGCCTTATGACAAAAGCATCAAATGCTTTTCACAAAACATGAGTGCATCTTCCTCAAACCTAGGATGAAAAGTCTGATGGTGATGAGTCTGCCTTATGACAAATTGGTTAAAAATAACTTGGTATATGGCCTGCCCAAAAAGGAATTTTTCTGTAGAGATAACTGTGTGGCCTACTTGAAAGGAAAAAAACCTAGAGTCTCTCACAAATCCAAAGAGGTTAACTCTATTACCACCCCATTACCCTTATTGCATATGGATTTATTTGGTCCAACAAGTATAATGAGCATTGGAAGGAAATCATACTGCCTAATGATAGTTGATGATTTTACAAAAATTACAGGGGTATTCTTTTTAAGAACTAAAGATGAAACTACTGAAACTTTAAAGTCTTTTATTCTTAAAATTGAAAATCAAAGTGATCACAAGGTAAAGATAATCAGGAGTGATCAAGGGACTGCATTTAAGAATCAAGTTCTTGACTCATTCTGTAACTCAAAAGGGATTACCAGACAATACAATGCTCCTAGAACTCCTCAACAAAATGGTGTTGCTGAGAGAAGGAACATGACACTGATTGAGGCCGCTAGGACCATGTTAGCTGATTCAAAGTTGCCCCTAACATTTTGGGTAGAGGTAGTCAGCACTGCATGTTATGTGCAGAATAGGGTCCTTATTGTCAAGCCACATGGAAAGACCTCTTATGAGTTATGGAACAAGAGGCCACCATTCATTGGCTTTCTAAGGTCCTTTGGCAGCAGGTGTACCATACTTAACATAAAGGACAACTTGGAAAAATTTGTTGAGAAGTTGGATGCTGCTATCTTCATTGGATATGCCTCCACCTCTATTGCTTATAGAGTATATAACATCAAAAATCTATAATTTAAGGAATCATCCAACATTGTTGTTAATGAGCACACTCCTTGTGTTAGGGGTAATGGCCATGATCATATTTTTGACTTAGAATTGTTTCCAAACTATTCTAAACCATCTTGTGAGAATGTTTTAGCTGGAATAGGTACTCAAAGTGATTCTGATGTGTAACACCTGGATATTTTCTTTGAAGCTGACGAAAAAAGAGAAAGAAATAAAGTCCAAAGTCGGGGGACCAAACTCGCCAACGAGAGAAAGTTGGGTGAGTGGGGGTATTTAAAGGGAGAGGGCAACCATTACCCTCTCCCCACACCCAAAAATTCAGCAAAGGAGAGAAAGGGAGAAGAAAAGGGAGAAAAGAAGAGAAAAGGGCTTGATTCGCGTGGGTTCAAGCGTGCAAATCGTCGTGTAGCGGGTCTAATCGAAGCTCTACTTCTCGGTGTTGTTTGTGTGAGTTCTAGGATCCCTCTTTTACACATTTTTGAATGATTTTGGAGCTTGAACACATCTGAAAATCGGGTTTGAAGTGTGTGTGTGTTTGACCCATTTGTGTATGTGTGTGTATGTGTATGATTCGTTTGGGTCTTGTGTTTGAGCTTGTGTGTGCTTGAATGGTGTTGTGGTATGCATTCCTAAGGTTTAGGATGGTTGATTTAGGCTTAGAATGGGTTTGGATGAGCTTGGAGGTCGAAAATGGCAGATTGGGTTCGGGGGTGAGCTGCATTCTCCACAGTTAGGGCTATGCGACCGAATGGCATGCCAGTCGTGCGACTGAAGCCACACGCATGCCAGTCATGCGATTGAAGGTCAATCTCATGTGAGACACACGATTGAGGCCCATACGCCTGCGAGTCGTGCGATTGAGAGTCAATCGCATGGGGAGTCATGCGACTGAGGGCCCATTCGCATAAGTGCTCATCCGCATTAGTTTCATTCGCATAAGTGCTCATCCGCATTAGTTTCATCTGCATAGGTGTCCATTCGCATGATTGGGTGTCATCCGCATAGGTGTTCACCTGCATTGATCCATTCGCATGATTTTCAGTCGCCTGTTCACCCGAAATGAAATTATTATGCAACGTAAAGTGGAAGATAATGAAAGAGGAACATGATGAATGAATGCATGCATTAATGAAAGATGAAACTAAAGAAAGTATTGCAATCCTTATATGTCGGGACACACCATTGAAAGGTGTTAGCCCAACGGTGTGTGGGTTCGCTACCCCGGGAGGATGCACATCGGGGTCTTTCTTTATGATTGATCATTTATATAGAACCATTGCTGCATACCCTGGTATTGTGACCAGAGGTGTGGTGCACCATTATAGAAGGTCTATGATAGGCCTAGGTCCAGTACCAGGAACAGAAGGGTATTGCACATGGCAATGGTACACCTAAACTTTACCTTAGGTACTATGGCCAGAGGTGTTATGCACCGTTATAGAAGGTCTATGATAGTCCTATGTCCATTTACCAGAAACAGAAGGGTAAAGTTTATGGTTTTGATGGAAAGAAATGATGTAATAATGAAAGAATGTGAAAGTTAATGACGCACGATGAATGAACAGAAGTTAACGAATGAATGATGAAGATAATAATGTTATTATCCATGTGTACGTATGATGTTTGATCGCTTGAAAGTAAAGTACGATTTTAACAAAATAAAAGTATGGTTTATTATAAAACTAGAACTCACTCACCAACGCTGGCTTCTATGTGTGTCCAGTTAGTAGGTAATGATTGCTGAGGATGGCATGGGGCGGCTACTCAGCTCTTTTGGATGGCATCCATTTTTATAATGCTTTTGTGATGTAATGCCACATGTATTTTGTAACTGGATAATGATGTATTGTTTTGCAAAAGCTTTTATAATAAAATGAATGTCTATTTTAAACATTCCGCTACGATGTTTTATGAGATATGAATGTAATTATATGTTTTATGTGCGATGAATGACCAGTTGTGAGCGTCCTGAAAATGGGGCCTTACAAGTTGGTATCAGAGCTAAAGTTTAAGTGAAACGGGTTAATTTTCAAAATAAACCTTAACTTAAACTGAGAATGGGACGGAAAGGGAAGGGATGCCAATCTGAGTAGCTGCGTGCCATCAGGTATTTTCTTTAATGTTAACCGATATTGTGTGTGCATGGTATGTGGCTATGTGTTATTTGTAGATTTAAATACTGATGTAGTCAGGACAGGTAATGCTTGGGGTATGAAGAGTAAAGTAAGTGACTAATCACAACTGGCCATTGTAATTAGAGACTTACTATACTTGACATAAACTGAGTTGTTCCCTTGAATGACCATGTTGGTGTTTGAATCTTTCAGTGTGCATGTGAATGGCTGGTGGTAGATCTTCGAAAGCTTCACGTGGTGGATGCGGTGGTGGACGTGGTGTTGAACCACAGGTCACAAGAGGAAGACCTAGAGTGGAGAAAGTGGTTCATGAAGAACCCGAAACCCCTCATTCGGAGGGTGGTGATGAGAGTGCAAACTTGAGGGCCTCGGAGAAAGAGGCTGTGGTTGAAGAGGTGCATTAGGTCATGCAGACAATCTTACCGTCTGTAGTGACCGAAGTTATCAAGGCTGTACGGGAAGGGGAAAGGAAAGAGAGGAATAGGTCCTCGGGAGGACGGGAGCAACCAGAGCCTGAAACGGTTCTATCTGGTGATGCAGAGGAAGAAGAAGAGCCCGTACAGGAGGCGGCACGAGGATGTAATTATGGGGCGTTTCAACGATGCAAGCCCCCTACTTTTGATGGTAACGGCACTGCTGCTGCTGCTCACCGATGAGTGAGAGAAATGGAAGTTGTGTTAAATATCAGTGAGTGCCGGGAGGATCAGAAAGTAAAGTTTGCTGCCCATTCTTTTGTGGACTCGGCTCTGTGCTGGTGGGACAACATAGTCCAAGCCGAGGGTAGCAGGGCTATTGGGAGAATGAGATGGTCGGAACTGAAGAAGCTGGTGATTGAGGTGTTTTGTCCTCATAGGGAGATGGATAAGGTTGAGAGAGAGTTCTTGCAACTGGAAGCGGGAACGATAACACATCAGCAGTATACTACCAAGTTCAACGAGATGGCATGTCTGGTGCCGGATCAGGTGACACCTCTATCGCGGAAGATTAAGAGGTACATTCAAGGTTTGCCAGCGGATATTCGCAGGCACATGATCGCCGCCCGGCCGAGCACGTTTAGGTTGGCGGTTGTCTTGGCAGGGAGATTGTATGATGAGAGGGCTATAGTGGTGGTGGTTGAAGGTAGCAAGAAGGGTGGTGGTGATCGGAATTGGAATGGGAAGAGGGTTGGTCGGGGTGATGCCTCGACGGGTAATAAGAAGGCACGGGTGGACGACCGCCGTGTGGACACATCGAGTGCGGGAATGAAGAAGTGCGGTAGGTGTGGGAGAGAGCATAGTGGGGAATGTAGGCTGGGGTCGAACATGTTCTTCAAATGTGGGAAGGTGGGGCATATAGCCAAGGATTGTCGTATGGTCTGGTGCTTTAATTGTGGCGTGGAGGGCCATATGAGTAGGGATTGTAAGAAGCCAAGGGCTGAGGGTTCCGGGGTGAAGAAGATGGGGAGTGAAGGACCGAGGGCGAGCTCCAGGGCTTTCACCATGACACGGGAAGCTAGGACGAACCTTGATGTTATGTCCGTTACGTTTCTAGTGAACCAAACTTTACCTTCTGTGTTATTCAATTTGGGTGCCGGTAAAAGTTTTATTTATGCTGCTTTCTGTGCTAAGCTGCCTGTTAGTAGTAGACGTGTGGATGCGCCCTTTGATGTAGAAACTGCCATAGGCAAGTCTACCAGGATTTCTGAGATGATAAGAGACTGTGATATGGAACTAGAAGGTCATAAGTTTCTTGTTAGACCGTTTGTGATGACCTTAGCTGGTTTCGATTTAGTTCTTTGGATGGATTGGTTAGCGGACTATGAAGCGAACATTGTGTGTCGCAAAAAGATGATTCGTTGCCTGACGGGAGTTCGGTAACTGTTTATGGGGATTGAGTCACGACGATCCCAAAAGTGATCTCAATGGCGGTGGCGGGAAAGTGTATGAGGCATGGATGTAGCGCCTACTTGGCTTATGTAAAGGATGTGGATACGCCAACACCGCAACTGTCTGATGTACCGGTTGTGTGTGACTTTCCAGACATGTTCCCTGAAGACTTACCAGGAGTGCCACCTGACCGAGAGATCGAGCTTCAGATTGATCCGATAACGGGCGCCCAACCTGTTGCCAAGGCATCATAGCGGTTGGCTCTGACGGAGATGAAAGAATTGATGGAGCAATTTCAAGAGCTACTTGATAAGGGGTTTATTAGACCGAGTATCTCTCCTTGGGGTGATCCAGTCCTGTTTGTGAAGAAAAAAGACGGTAGTATGAGGATGTGCATCGACTACCGTGAGCTGAACAAGTTGACGGTGAAGAACCGATACCCCTTACCGAGAATAGATGATTTGTTCGACCAGCTTCAAGGTGCCAGTTGGTTTTCAAGGATAGACCTTCGATCAGGCTACCATGAGCTGAAGGTGAAAGAGCAGGATGTTCCTAAATCAGCTTTTTGCATGCGTTATGGCCATTACGAGTTCCTCGTTATGTCATTTGGTTTGACCAACGTGCCAGCTGCTTTTATGGATCTGATGAACCGTGTGTGTCGGCTAATGTTGGATAAATCAGTGATTGTGTTCATTGATGATATTCTAGTTTATTCGAAGAGCGAGACCGAGCACGCCGGTCACATTCGGGAGGTTTTGGAGACGCTAAGAAAGGAGAAGCTGTACGCCAAGTTCTCCAAGTGTGCATTTTGGTTTTGCAAAGTCCCGTTTTTGGGTCATGTGGTGAACCCTGACAGGATTATGGTGGACCCGGCAAAGGTGGAGGCGGTGATGCAATGGAAGTCTCCAAAGACGTCATCTAAGATTCGTAGCTTCTTGGGCTTAGCGGGCTACTACAGAAGATTCATTCAAGATTTCTCCAAGATCGCCTCTCCACTAACCAAGTTGACCCGAAAGGATGTGAAATTTGTATGGGGTCAAGTTCAAGAGAAGGCGTTTGAAGAATTGAAGGAGAGGTTGACTCAAGCTCCTATTCTGTCATTACCCGATGGGAGTGAAGATCTGATGGTCTATTCTGATGCTTCCTAATCGGGGTTGGGGTGTTTGTTAATTCAGAGAGGAAAGGTTATATCCTATGCATCTCGATAGTTGAAGGTTCACAAGGTCAACTACCCTACTCATGACTTGGAGCTAGCAGTCGTGGTCTTTGCACTAAAGAATTGGAGGCACTATCTATATGGGACGACGTTCACCATATTCACTAACCACAAGAGCTTGAAGTACTTCTTTGAGCAGAAAGATCTAAACATGAGGCAGAGACGATGGTTGGAGCTTATACAGGATTATGATCATGAGATCCACTACCATCTGGGCAAGGCCAATATGGTGGCGGACGTCCTTAGTCGGAAAGAGAGGCCCGAGCCGAATCGGGTGAAAGCGTATCAACTAATCATGACCTCTGACATGATAAAGCAAGTTAAAGAGTTTCAAGATGAGGCATTTAAGGAAGATCATCTTAACTCGAAAAGAATGAGAGGTCTGGTTGCGGATTTGGGTGAAAACACACTTGGTGTTAAAACCCGATTTGAACGAGTGTGGATTCCTTGTTTTGGGGATCTACGCATGTGGATCATAGATGAAGCTCACAAGACCCGATACTCCATTCATCCAGGTGCCCCAAAGATGTACCAAGATATGATGAAAGATTATTGGTGGCCGGGTATGAAACGCGACGCGGTGGAGTATGTGAGTAAATGCCTTACTTATCTACAGGTGTAGGCTGAGCATCCAAAGATGTATGGAAAGATCCAACCTTTGGATATACCGGAATGGAAGTGGGAGCACATCACCATGGATTTTATCACGAATCTGTCGCGTACCCCGAAAGGGTATGACGCTATATGGGTGATTGTGGACCGTCTGACGAAGAGTGCTCACTTCCTACCGATCCGCGAGACATATTCATCTCAGAGGTTGGTTGATCTATTTATCAAAGAAATTGTAACTCGTCATGTTGTGTCGGTGTCTATTGTGTCTGATCGTGACACCCGGTTTACATCCAAATTCTGGAAGAAATTACACGATGCCATGGGGACGAGGTACATATTAGCACGACTTATCATCCTCAAACTGATGGTTAGTCAAATAGGACCATTCAGACATTGGAGGACATGCTTCGGGCAACTGTTATTGATTTTGGGGGAAGTTGGGATGACCACTTACCGTTAGCTGAATTCTCATACAACAATAGCTATCATGCCAGTATTGGTATGCCACCCTATGAGATGCTATACAGTAAGGGATGCAGAACACCCGTTTGTTGGGGTGATATTGGTCATAAAGAGTTAGGGAGCGTCGAGGTGATTGAGGATTCGACTGAGAAGCTTGAAAGGATCAAAGCCTTCATGAAGGCAGCCAAAGATAGACAGAAGTCGTATGCTGATAAAAGACGTAGACCGATTGAGTTCCAGGTGGGTGACCGGGTTATGTTGAAGGTCTAACCTTGGAAGGGTATCATTCGTTTCAGAAAGTGGGGTAAGTTGAGCCCAAGATACATAGGCCATTTCCGAATCATTGCTCGAGTAGGAGAGGTGGCATATAGATTGGAGTTACCAGATTAGTTAAGTGGAATTCACCCAACATTCCAGGTATCTCATCTAAGGAAGTGCTTGGCGGATGAAGATATGATTTTTCCACTGGAGGATATCGAAGTAGACGAACGGTTCAATTATGTGGAGCAACCAGTTTCAATCATCGATCGAAAAGAGAAGAGGCTGAGAAATAAAGTGGTTCATCTTGTGCGTGTACAATGGAAGCACAGGAAGGGACCAACCCAGATATTTTCTTTGAAGACGACAATAGAAGAAAAAGAAATAAAGTCCAAAGTCGGGGGTCCAAACTCGCCAATGAGAGAAAGTTGGGTGAGTGGGGGTATTTAAAGGGAGAGGGCAACCATTACCCACTCCCCACACCCAAAAATTCAACTAAGGAGAGAAAGGGAGAAAAGAAGAGAAAATGGCTTGATTCGCGTGGGGTCAAGAATGCAAAATTGTCGTGTAGCGGGTCTAATCAAAGCTCTACTTCTCGGTGTTGTTTGTGTGAGTTCTAAGACCCCTCTTTTACGTGTTTTTGAATGATTTTGGGGCTGGAACACATCTGAGAATCGGGTTTGAAGTGTGTGTGTGTTTGACCCTTTTGTGTATCTGTGTGTATGTGTATGATTCGTTTGGGTCTTATGTTTGAGCTTGTGTGTGCCTGAATGGTGCTATGGTATGCATTCCTAAGGTATAGGATTGTTGATTTGGGCATAGAATGGGTTTGGATGAGCTTGGAGGTCAAAAATGGCAGATTGGGTTTTGGGGTAAGCTGTATTCTGCACAGTTAGGGCTATGTGACCAAATATGTGCCAGTCGTGCGACTAAAGCCACACGCATGCCAGTCGTGCGATTGATGGTCAATCGCATGTGAGACACACGACTGAGGCCCATACGCCTGCCAGTCGTGCGACTGAGAGTCAATCGTATGGGGAGTCATGAGACTGAGGGCCCAGTCGCATAAGTGCTCATCCGCATTAGTTTCATTCGCATAAGTGCTCATCCGCATTAGTTTCATCCGCATAGGTGTCCATCCGCATAGGTGTCCATCCGCATGAGGTCCATTCGCACGATTGGGTGTCATCCGCATAGGTGTTCACCCGCATTGGTCCATTTGCATGATGTTCAGTCGCTTGGAGGCCATGCAACTGAAGGGTACCCATACACAAAAATAGGGTTGGTGTAGCCGATGAAAAGCGTAGCTTAATTGCTTACTTTCGGGGGAAAGTGCAGATGTAAGTGGTGACGTGGAAGTTCCCGTAGGTTCATGTAAGGTGACTGTTGAGGCCTTAGTTGTTGTGTTGGGCATGATGATGATATTGCATGTTTATGCATGATGTATGTTATGTATGTATGATGTTGCCCTGCATGATGATGACTGTGTATGTTGATGTTCCTTATTATGTATGTTTATTTTTCCCGTGACTTTACGTTGAACGTTAATGAATGAAATGAAAGTATTATATAACGTAAAGTGGAAGATAATGAAAGAGGAACATGATGAATGAATGCATGCATTAATGAACGATGGAAGTAAAGAAAGTCTTGCAAGCCTTGTATGTCAGGACACACTATTGAAAGGTGTTAGCCCAACGATGTGTGGGTTCGCTACCCCGGGAGGATGCACATCGGGGTCTTTCTTTGGTATTGACCATTTGTATAGAACCATTGCTGCATACCCTAGGTACTGTGACCAGAGGTGCGGCGCACCGTTATAGAAGGTCTATGATAGGCCTAGTACCAGTACCTGGAACAGAAGGGTATTGCACATGGCAATGGTACACCTAAATTTTACATTAGGTACTGTGGCCAGAGGTGTTGTGCACCGTTATAGAAGGTCCATGATAGGCCTAGGTTCAGTACCAGGAACAGAAGGGTAAAGTTTATGGTTTTGATGGAAAGAAATGATGTAATGATGAAAGAATTTGAAAGTTAATGACGCACAATGAATGAACAGCAGTTAACGAATGAATAATGAAGATAATAATGTTATTATCCATGTGTATGTATGATGTTTGATCGCTTGAAAGTAAAGTACGGTTTTAACAAAAGAAAAGTATGTTTTATTATAAAACTAGAACTCGCTCAGCAACGCTGACTTTTATATGTTTCCAATTGGCAGGTAATGATTGGTGAGGATGGCACGGGACGGCTACTCAGCTCTTTTGGATGGCATCCATTTATATAATGTTTTTGTGATGTAATGCAACAATGTATTTTGTAACTGATTAACGATGTATTATTTTGCAAAAGCCTTTATAATGAAATGAAATGTCATTTTTGAATGTTTCCGCTACAATGTTACTTAAGATAAATGAAAATGTATGTTTTATGTGCGATGATCGAGCAGCTGTATGCGTCCCGGGAACGGGGCCTTACAAAAGGCAAGTGTACCTGTCGTATGGTAATATAGTGTTGGTAAGAACCGAGTATCAATCCGTGGACACACCTAGCCTACTCAACAATCTTTAAGATTT
>BJCM01184241.1:0-13853 GCA_018326385.1 Flaveria bidentis
GTATTCTCAGTTTGTTTATACTAATCTGCTTGCAAACTTGGACTCCTTAGAGTATTACATGTTCCCTAGATATGTTCAATACATTCTTAACTGTAAACTGGGCTCATAGTTAAGGGGAACAAGTAATATTCTTAAACTAGGACAGATGAAGTCCGACATCTTTAAAATACTAAGAAAGTCCATTGTTGGCTTCTCTGGGGTAGAAACATCCCTTGTCCCAAAAATGTTAGAGCTCATTGCTCAAGGTGACCACCTAGCAGCCCCAGCTAGTGTTGAACCCACACCTTCTACTTTCCAACCACCTCAACAGCCACAAATCACCCTCACCTACCAAAGAAAACACAAATGAACCCCTACACAGATTATTCAGTCTGTGCAGGCCCCCATATGCTTACCCATACAGGAAGAAATAGACACTGGAGCTCTTACTTCTCTTGAGGAATAAACCACTCCCATTCATTCAATGATCAGTGCTAAGGTTCCTCATGCTCAGCTTGATGAGCTCATAAGCCCAACTGCCTTAAGCCATCACTCTGAGTCTCAACACTCAAGTGATCAACCTTGAAGGGATAGTTACCATCCCCAGCCTTTGGACTTAAACCAACCAAACCTCAACCTTGACTTCTATACTGATGAAGATCTAGGTTTCAGTGAGTATCATGATCTCTCTTCTTTTCCCCTACTCAAAGAGAGATGAATGCTCCTGAGTCTCTAATTTCTATCCCACATCAGTCACCTATTACTGAGGTGGACACTTCTGAACTTGTGCAGGATGTCCATATGGAAGAGGCTCTCACTTTTGCAAGTGATTACATCATTAAGACCTCAACCATGGCAACTCAACCCACTGACTCCTCAACTAAGGCTGCCAGTGAGCAGAGGAAATCCAACAGACAAGAACCTGAAGCTTGTGATAAGAGAGAGGACTCTGCTCCAATCATCTCATCCCCCAATGATTCTTCTGATGAAGATGAAGGGAATCTAAGACTAAAGGTGCAAAAACTGTCTAAAACATGCACCTATTTAGTCTCCAAGGTTAGTCACCTTGAATCTCAAGTGACTACCTTGCAAAACAGGGTCAATGATCAGCAACTTGAGATTTCATATTTTAAGGACAAACTAGTTGGGAGACCTTTAAGAGGGGCTCAACCAGGAACACAAGAACCTGTGAGTGTGATTGATCTAACTCCTAGCTCACCTATGTAAGTCGGTGATGCTACCAAAAAGGGGGAGAAAGTCATTACAATCATAGAACCTGGGAGTTCTTCAGAGAGTATGGGCATTGAGGACTCACCATCCTCACTTGCAATTGTGCATACTCAACAACTTCCTCAAGTTCACATTGATGTGGACTCTATAGACTCCTTAATATAGGGTTTTTTTAGGAAGGGATACCAAGGGCTATGTCATCTCCACCAACTTCAAATCACATCATTGGGTGGAGGTATGACCGCAATAGAAGAGCCCTTATCATTCTTAGAGTTCAAGGACAACAAGAGATCTTTAACTTTCAGACCTTGAACTTCTATGAAGGTTTGGATCTAGTCAACATGCCACTTGTCAATCCAAGCCAATCAAGACAAGCTGACCGGATGGCTCAAAGAATCCAGGACCAGATCACTACAGAGTTCAGTTTTAGAAGAAGACTAAGGCAATCAGACAATGCCATCGGTCAACTGGATGTTGAGGCAGACCCTAAGATTAGTTTCATAGGGGAAACCTTGATTGAATACCCAGTGGCAGAACCTGAAAGCACTGTCCCATCAACATTAAGTATTGTAGAGATCCATACCCTTTTTGAGACACCTACTGGTGAAGGTGCTTCTCAACCTCTCTTTAGCCAAAGCTCAGAAGCTACATCAAGCAATAAAGGCCAAAGCTCTCTCCACCTTAAGTCACAAAGGTCTGTGAGTGACAAAGGGAAAAGAAAGATGACATCTGAGGAGATTAAGGAGTAGGAGAGAGAGAGAGAGTGAGAGAGAGAGAGGAAAAGGAATCTGAGGGAAGAAAGTTTCTTTTCTAGGTCTGCAAGACTCATGGAAACTGCAATCAGGGCTGCCCCCAAACCAAACACTCAGGATGATGAGTTGAGGGCAGTCAGGATCAATTACTTGCAGACCAGGAACTATAACATTGACAATGTCATTTCTCTCCCCTTAGAGAAATTGAATGAACTGGTTGACATGGAAAGGTCAAAGGAGAAGAAAGAGGCAGAAGATGCAGAGCTACTGGTACAAATCGAAGAAGACAAAAGAAAGAAAAGATTGTACAAGCATGTGTCTACTCTCTCCCTAGTTCAAGAAAGTCCTGCACATGAGAATGTGGTTCAATAAGAACCTCAGGTAGATAAAGAAGAAGACAAGATCAAAATGATCAACTACATGAGTGCCACAGGCCTCTATCAGGCAGAAGCACTTCTTCCCTTATCCTATGACTATGTTGAGTTTGAGTATCTCAAACAACTTGAACTGGAAATAGTCAAGGAAAGAAAGACAACCAAAAGGAAACTAAGGGAAGAAGCTGCTAAGTCAAGAACCATCATCCAGAAGAGTATTAAGAAGTCTGTAGACAAGCAAAGGATGATGAGCTTCTTAAAGCTGTATGGATTCTTCAGAAGGAGACTTGGCCCCATGTCTCTATCCATTATTGATGAACATATCAGGGTGATCAAGCAGAAGATAAAGAGTGGAGAGTTGATTGACTTACACTCCCCTCCAAGTCAAGCTCCACCTGAAGTGGAGGTGAAGGTTGAACAACCTGAGACAACACAACCTGAACCTCCTGTTGAATCTCAGCAAGCTTCATCTTTTGATCTACAGCAGGGTGAACCTCCCTCTCCTTTTGAACCTATGAGAGAGGAAGACCCAACTGAGAAAGACAATGAAGATCAATCAGGTGCTGCAGACCAATCTTCTCAGTTAAAAGTGACAAAGAGAAAGAAAAGGATGGCTTTAAAGCCAAAGCCAAAGAAGAAGAAAGCTGCATCCTTTTCTGAACCTCAGGATGAGTCAAAACATCTTGAGGATGTGCAGCCAGTGGATGCTACATCAACTCCCATTCAAACAACTCCTCTAACATCACGAAGACCCATCTTGTCCTGGACATACATCATAAATCCGGAAATATGGCATGTCATTAGAGATCAAGGATTTGAAGACATTTACACTTGGAAAGACATGTTCAATCTACCTCTATATGATCTCTTTGATATGAGGAGACACTTTGATAGTCTGAGGAATCCTGATCATCTCATGAAGAAAGGGATGGTCATTATTCTGATGAGGATTGTCAATATCTGATGTCTACTAGTGTTTTGGTAGCACAAGCCTAGGGGAGTTTTATAGAGATTATATGCAAAGGGCTGATCCAAACCAAACAACCAAAGTCTCTCTTGCATGCTACACAAGTACACTGAAGAAGAATGCTTCGGAAGTTTCACACATGCAACAGAAATATTCTAAGTGTGAAATCTTCTGAAGCCAAGACCAATATCTTCTGAAGCCAAGACCAATATCTTCTGAAGCCAAGACCAATATCTTTTGAAGCCAAAGATGATGTCTTCCGAAGCTTCAAGAGACAAAGTCTTCCGAAGCCAACACTTGAAGACAAATTTCTTCCGAAGACTTTTAACAACATGCTTTATCTGATTAACTTCTCCATAAAGTTGGACCCCTTTCCGCTGCAACTCTGTAAAGTCACCAACTTACATGAGTTGGTGAAAAGGTCCATGCTTTTGGTAACTACACATTGAGGTCTTGAGTCTGCAACTTTCTACTTCATGTACTTTATCCTTTTTGTAATAGATAAGGATGTGAGCTATGGCATGTCATAGTCACTAATCAAAAGGCAATTTTCCTTTTGACTCTACAATTGATTTTGTTTTGTGTCTAGTCAATTGTATCCGGCTGGCCTTTCAAACTATAGCTAGTTGTAGGATGTAGTATAAGTATCTCATGTTCTTGTAACTTTCTTTATACTTTATAACACTTGTAATAGAACATGAGAAAGCAATATACTGCAATCTTGAAAACCATCTACTTGTGTATCTTGTTCTCTTGTTCTGTCTCTTACTTACTTGTGTTCTTAGTGTCTTTACTTGTGGTTAATCCAGTTTACTGTTTGATTAAGTTAAGTTGCTATCCTCTTTGTGTTATTGTGTTTAAGTGACCACCCTTCACCGGTCCTGCAATTATACACGAATACCCAATTTTAGATTGGAACCCTAATTGAGCAATGGTCACATGATATTAGCTTGCCTCTTTGTTATTCACGATAAATTGGCAATGATCACAAGAAAACTAAACCCTAATCGAGATCTAAACAACCACCAGACCACCAAACACCCACACACGACCATCACACTACCCAAAATCAATTTGTCCCTTTGTTTTGCATTGTTGCCCAACCATCGATACTATTAAAGGGAAAAAGGAAAGAAGAATTTGGTGAGATAATGATGATGGTACACTAGTGGAGGTGCAGATGATGATTATAATGTAATGTTGTGATGATGAAATGATGCGATGATGATGATTAGTTTGATGCCAATGGCCGACGATAGTGGTGGTGGGGAAGGTAGTTGTCGGTGGTCAATGGTGGTAGGGGCTAGTGGTGGCGGTGGTGAGACCTGGTCTTTAACACAAGGTTATAAATATGTATATAGTCCTTTAAGTTACATTACTGGTCTTTGTAAAATGAAAAGATGTAAATGCACTTAGATTTAATAGAATACTTAACATCTATTAATCTTAGTATCTATTTTTGTTATAAAATTAAAAATATAATACCCCGCGTTACAAAAAATCTTTAATTCTGAAACTTTTTATTTTAAATAAACCGAAATGAGTATTTATGTTATTAATATGGTTTGATCAAAGTCAACCATGTTAGAAGGTTTTAAGTGTGTTTGTAACAATGTAATAAGTATAGGGGTTGAAACTGACAACTTGGGAAATGAGGTTGTTAATTTTCCATTAGCATTTGGGCTTAAATAGAAGTTAGTTGAGTATTGCTTTTATCATCTTGATTGAGTCCTTAATCATCTTTGACTAGTAAAGACTGAAGTTGTGTATTGATTAGATTGTGTAGTTTCGGTGTTCATTTGCAACAAGTGGTATCAGAGCCATAGTGGCTCAATTGAGAACGAAAATAGTCTTATCAAGTGCGGATCAACTATCAATCGGGAGACTCGATGGTGTAGACCAAATTTGATCTGGAGAAATTTGACGGAAGAAATGATTTCAGCCTATGGCGCCTCAAGATGCGTGCTAAAGGAGTTGTTATGATTCTGGCGAACGCAATGGCGGAGAAGGCTGAAGAACTGCAGGAGAAATGGAAACACATGATGGAGAAGGCACATAGTGCCATTATCCTCGGTCTAGGCGATCGAGTTCTGCGGGAGGTCTCGAAAGAGACGACGGTTGTCGGAACCTAGCTGAAGCTAGAGACCTTGTACATGACAAAGTCTCTGGCTAACCGTCTGTACCTCAAGAAATGATTGTACACCTTCCATATCATTCCAGGGAAAGGTCTTAATGATCATGTAGATGAGTTTCACAAACTAATCTTGGATCTTAAGAACATTGATGTCACAATTAAGGATGAAGATCAAGCCATACTATTCTTGGCTTCACTGCCTCAATCATACGAACATTTTGTGGATACACTCATGTTTGGAAGAGACACACTAACCATGGATGATGTACTGGCTGCTATGAACTCAAAGGAGTTATAAAAAAAGATTCAGGTAAAGGATGAAGGATCTGAGGGGTTGATTGTCAAAGGAAGACCTGATCAAAGATCTTTCAAACCGAGATTGTCAAGCAGATCAAAGTCAAAGTTCAAGAGAAAATGCTACATATGTGGATCAGAAAAACACTTGAAGAGGGAGTGCCCTAACAGGAACAAGATGAAGAAACCTGAGTTCAAGGTTAAGCGAAATCAAGTGACCGATGACAACTTGGATGGATATGATAGTGTAGAGGTTCTAGTAGTCTCGAGTCATGAATCCAAGGATGAATGGATCCTGGACTCAAGATGCTCCTACCACATGACCCCACACAGGGAATTCTTTAAAGAATTGAAGTATAAAGAACTAGGTGAAGTGAAACTAGGGGATAACATACCACAAATAATCAAAGGCCATGGCAAGATAGACTTGACCCTGGATAATGGGTCTCAGGTGGTACTGTCTCATTTTAGGTATATACTAGGGCTTGTTAAGAATCTAATATCCCTAGGAACCTTTGAATATGTTGGTTACATTATAAATTTAAAGAATGGGAAGGCCAAGGTGGTTAAAGGGTTAATGGTAGTACTATCAGGAACCACGAAAGGTAATAACCTCTATGTGTTGGATGGTCATGTAGAAAATGCAATGGCAAATGCTGCTAGTCTAGATAAGACTGATAGTGCTTTGTTATGGCATCAAAGGCTAGGCCATATGAGTAATCAAGGCATGATAGAACTACAAAAGCTAAATGTTATAGGTGACCTAACTAGTTGTGACTTTGGATTCTATGAAAACTGTGTAAAGGGAAAGGCCCAAAGACTGAGATTTCATAAAGGTAGACACTTATCAGCTAGTGTCTTAGATTACGTGCATGCTGACTTGTGGGGACCTACCAAAGTTAAGTCACTTGGTGGTGCATTGTATTTCATGTCCATTGTATATGACTATTCTAGAAGAGTGTGGGTATACCCTTTAAAGCACAAGCATGAAGCATTTGGCTGGTTTAAGGAGTGGAAGCTCCTAGTTGAAACACAAAAAGACAGGAAGGTCAAGAAGCTTAGAACAGATAATGGGTTAGAATTTTAGTGGGGAATTCAATCAATTCTGTAAAGACCATGGTATAGCTAGGCACTTAACCATTCCTTGGACTCCACAAAAAATGGTCTAGTGGGGAGGATGAATAGAATCTTAATGGATAAGGTTAGATGCATGTTGATTTCTTCTGGGCTTCCACAAACATTCTGGGCTGAAGCTATATCAACTACAATATATCTCATTAATAGGTCCCCATCTTCAACTATAGATATGTTGGTGCCTATGGAGATATGGTCAGAATCGAAAGTCAACTATGATAATTTAAGAGTGTTTGGGCCCCTGGTGTACTCACACATTAACTAGGGAAAGCTTGAACCCAGTGCTCAGAAATATATCATGGTAGGTTACCCTGAAGGTGTCAAAGGGCTTAGACTTTTATTGTGTAGGACCGGTGAAGGGTATGCACTTACAACACAACAACATAATGAGGAGAGTTGCTAGAACACTTAACAACACAAATAGGGAACTGGTTAACCTTTGTAATGATACTAAGAACACAAGTAAATATGAGACAAAACAAGATAGCAAAACATACAAAGAGCTGGTTTTCAAGATTGCAGTATATTGCTTTCTCAAGTTCTATTACAAATGTTACAAAGCATATCAGAAAGTTACAAGTACTTGAGATACATATACTACATCCTATAGCCTGCCATACTTTGAAAGCCAGCTAGATACAATTGACTAGACAAAAAAAAAATCAAATATAGAGTCAAAAGACAGATTTGCCTTTTGACTAGTGACTATGACATGCCATAGCTCACATTCTAATATAATCCAAAAAGGATAAAGTACATAAAGTAGAAAGTTACAGACACAAGACCTTAATGTACAGTTACCAAAAGCATGGACCTTTTCACCAACTTATGAAAGTTGGTAACTTTCAGAGTTGTAGCGGGAAGAGGTCCAGCTTTATGTAAAAAGTATATCAGATAAAGCATGTGTTCAAAAGTCTTCGGAAGAAATCTGTCTTTAAGTGTTGGCTTCGGAAGACTTTGTCTTTGAAGCTTCGGAGGACTTCATCTTTAGCTTCAGAAAATTTCACACTTAGTGTATTTTCTGATGCTGGTGTGAAACTTCTGAAGCATTCTACTTCAGTACACTTGTGCATGCATGCAGGAGAGACTTTGGGTGTTTGGGTTGCATCAGCCTTTACATTTAATCCTTACAAACTCCCCCTAGGCTGATGCTACCAAAACACTTGAAGACTTTCTTCATGAGATTTTTAGGATCACTCAGACTCTCAAAGTGTCTTCTCATGTCAAAGAGATCATGCAGAAGCAGAGTAAACATATCCTGCCATGTGTAAATATTTTCAATACCCTGATCTCTGATGACATGCCATCTTTCCGGATTTGTAGTGTATGTCCAAGACAAGATGGGTCTCCCTGAAGCTAGAGGAGCTATTTGAATTGGAGTTGGTGGATCATCCTCTATTTGCACATCCTCTGGAAGTTCTAACTCATCCTGAGGTTTGGAGTTGGATGCTTTTTTCTTCTTCTTCATTGGCTTTGGTTTGGAAGCCAAAATTTTCTCCTCTTTGAACCTTTTAACTAAGAAGACTGGCCTGTAGCACCTGATTGATCTTCTTTGTCTTTCTTAGTTGGGTTTTCCTCTCTCACAGGGTCAGATTGAAAGGGGATAAAACCCTGTTGTGGATCAGAAGTGGAAGCTTGTTGAGGCTTAGTAGGAGATTCAGGTTGTGTTGTCTCAAATGGTTCAACCTTAATCTCTACTTCCTGAGGGACCTTACTTCGTGGGGAGTGTAAGTCAAAAAGTTCACCTCTTTAAATCTTCTGCTTGATCACTCTATTGTTCTCATCCATGGTGGACAGAGACATAGGACCAAGTCTCCTTCCGGAGAATCCATGCAGCTTCAAGAAGCTCATCATCCTTTGCCTATCAGTAGACTTCTTCATACTTTTCTGGATGATGACTCTTGATTTTTCAGCCTCTTCCCTTAACTTTCTTTTGGTGATCTTTCTCTCTTTGACTATCTCAAGTTCAAGTTGTTTGAGGTACTCAAACTCAATATAGTCAAAGGGTAAGGGAAGAAGTGCAGCAGCCTGATAGAGGCCTATGGCACTCAGGTAGTTGATCATGTTGATCCTATCTTTTTCTTTGTCTACCTGAGGTTCTTGTGCCACCACACCCTCTTGCACAGACTTTCTTGAACTGGGGAGAGAGAAGGCACATGCTTGTATAGTCTTTTCTTTCTTCTTTCTTCTTTGATATGAAGAAGTAGCTTTGCATCCTCTGCCTCCTTTCTTTCCTTTGACAATTCCTTGTCAGCCAGTTCATTTAACTCATCTAAGGGGAAGGAGATGATGTTATCTATGTCATAGTTCCTGGTCTGCAGTAGTTGATCCTGACTACCCTCAACTCATCATTCTGAGTGTTTGGCGTGGGGGCAGCCCTGATAGCAGATTCCTTGAGCCTTGCAGACCTATTGAGGAACCTTCTCCCCTTAGCCTCATTTTCCTCTCTCTCTCCTCCTCCTCAATCTCCTCAGAAGTTATTTTTCTTTTCTCTTTGTCACTCATAGACCTTTGTGACTCAGGGTGGAGAGAGCTTTGGCATTCATTGCTTGGTGTAGCTTCCAAACTCTGGCTAGAGAGAGGTTGAGATGCACCTTCACCAGTAGGTGTCTCATAAAGGGAATGAATCTCTGCAGCAGTTGATGGTGAGACACAGCTCTCAAGTTCTACCACTGGGCCTTCAGTCAAGGTTTCCCCTATAAAGCTAATCTTAGGGTCTGCCTCAACATCCAGTTGACCAATGGCATTGCTTGATTGCCTTAGTCTTCTTCTAAAGCTGAACTCTACAGTGATTCTGTCTTGAATTCTTTGAGCCAGCTTGTCAGCTTGTCTTGATTGGCTTTAGTTAACAAGTGGCATGATGACAAGATCCAGACTTTCATAGAAGTTCAAGGTTTGAAATTTGAAGACCTCTTGTTGCCCTTGAACTCTTTGAATGATGAGGACTCTTTTGATTTCATCATAGATCCACCTAATAATGTGATTTGAAGTTGGTGGAGATGACATTGCCCTTGGTATTCCTTCCTAAAAAAGAATCTAAATGTAGGAGTCTATGGAATCCATATCAATGTGAACTTGAGGAAGTTGCTGAGTATGCATAATTGTAGGTGAGTCCTCAATGTCCATACTCCCTAAAGAACTCCCAGGTTCTGTAACTGTGATGACTTTCTCACCCTTTTTGATAGCATCACCCTCTTGCATAGGTGAGCTAGGAGTTAGGTCAATCACACTCATAGGTTCTTGTGTTCCTGGTTGAGTCCTCTTAATGGTTTCCCAGCTAGTTGTTCCCTGAGATAAGAAATCTCATGTTGCTGATCATTAACCTTGTTTTGCAAGGTAGTCACTTGAGATTCAAGATGACTCACCTTGGAAACTAAATAGGTGCATGTTTGTGACAATTTTTGCACCATTAGCCTCAAATTCCCCTCATCTTCATTAGAAGAATTATTGGGGGATGAGATGATTGGACCAAAGTCCTCTCTCATCACCAGCTTCAGGTTCTTGGGTGTTGGATTTCCTCTGCTCAATGACAACCACAAATGAGGTATCAATGGGCTGAGTAGCCATGGTTGAGGTCTGAATGATGTAATCACTTACAAAAGTGAGAGTCTCTTCCATATGGATATCCTAGACAGGTTCAGAAGTATCCACCTCAGTGATGGGTGACTAATGTGGCCTAGACATAGGAGACTCAGGAGCACTCATCTCTCTTTGAGAAGTGGAAAAGAAGAGAGAGTCATGATACTCACTGAAACCTAAGTCTTCATCAGTATAGAAGTCAAGGTTAGAAATGGGTTGGTTTAAGTCCAGAGGTTGGGGATGGTAACTATCCCCTGAAGGTTGTTCACTTGAGTGTTGAGACTCAGAGTGAAGGCTTAAGGCATTTGGGCTTGTGAGCTCATCAGGCTGAGCATGAGGAACCTCAACACTGATCATAGAAGTAATGGGAGTGGTTTGCTCCTTAGGAGACGTGAGAGCTCCAGTATCCACTTCTTCCTGTATGGGTGAGTATATGGGGGCCTCACAGACTGAATAGTCTGAGTAGGGGTTCATTTGAGTTTTCTTTGGTAGGTGAGGGTGATTTATGGCTGTGGTGGTGGTTGAGATGTAGAAGGTGTGGATTCAACACTAGCTGATGCTGCTAGGTTGTCACCTTGAGCAATGAGCTCTAATATTTTTGGGACAAGGGTTGTTTCTACCCTAAAGAAGCCAACAGTTGGCTTCCTCAAGATTTTAAAGATGATGGGCTTCATCTATCCCAATTTAAGAATATTACATGTTTCCCTAAACTATGAGCCTAGTTCACAGTTAAGAATGTATTGAACATATCTAGGAAACATGTAGTATTCTAAGGAGTCTTAGTTAGCTAGCAGATTTGTATAAACAAATTGAGAGTACTTGAACTTGACTCCCTAAACCATCCCATGCACTATGAAGGAGAGATCTTCAGGAATATGGTCCTACCCCCTATGCTTGTTGGACAAGTTGTGGATAACCACATGTAGCAGGTATTTTCACTGGGATGAGACTTTCCCTTTCTTGAAGGTCTTTACAGAGAAATCTCCCTTATAACTCATCTGCTTAAAGGAGTGGTTAACAGATTCTTTGGGGAAGAACACCTCACCTTCTTCATCATCCAGCTGAAGATGATTGTTGATGATGGCCGGAGTGATGAAGATTGTTCTCCCCTACACTGTGGCAAAAGGGCCTTCTCCCCATCCAGAACAACCTCTTGGCAGGTCTTCCAAAATTCAAGTAGATGATCGTCATAAAGAGTAGGATTGATGGTAAGGGAGGTGAAGTATTTTGATAGAGCTAGGAAATGGAAAACCTCTAAGAAATGTGAATCTTTCTCAGAGTGTAATAGAGCAACTTGGTTGTGTTTCTTGTGTAACTACATTGATAAATATGGGTCATTTTGTTGGTTAAGGTCAGCCATTGTGAGAAAGCTTAAGGAAGAAGGAAGTATAAACGAAGGCAGTTTTAAAGAGAAATTTGGGATTTAGGTTTGGAGGAAAGATGAAGATGATAGAAAGAGGGAGAACCGTTGGGTTTTTATGTGAAAATGATTTATGACAAACTTAATGAAAGAGGATAAACTTTAAAATCCGAATGTCGGTCTCACCTCTGAAAAAGTAGTTTGCTTTTTGCTCAAAAATTAGTTTTCTTGGAAATCAAAAAGCTTCCGAAGGTAAATTGTCTTCGAAAGTTTTTAAATAAAAAAGTTCTCGAAGCTAAACTGACTTCGAAAGAATTTCCTAAGAGTTTTGAAAAATTTTGCTTCGGAGAAAATTTAGACTTGGATGTTTTGTTTAAAAGAACAAAGCTTCCGAGAGTTAATTTGCTTCGGAAGGAAATTGTCCTTGAAAACATATAAGTGCCTAAGAAAGGTTTTAAGCTTCGGAAGATATTTCAGAAATTACTTGCAAAGGAAAATGACTTAGGCAGTTATTTGTTTTGAAGGCATAAGTTTCTTCTGAAGGTAAAAACATATCTTCCAAAGGATAATTTTTTTTTCAGAATTCTAAGAAAAGACTTCCAAAGATTTTCATCCAGAGAAAACAAGAACTTATGAAGGTGATAAACTAAACAACTTAGGACACATAGATTTTTAAGAAATAATAAGAATTAGTTTTAAGAAAAACCTACTCAAAGTTTATTATCCCAAGAGCTGATATAAGATATTTAAATCTCTGTTCATCAAAGGCTTTTGCAAACAGATCATCATATTTTTCATTTGTGTTAACTTTGAATAGTTTAATTAATCCCTTTTCAAAGTTATCTCTAATTAAATAATACCTGATATTAATGTGTTTTGTCCTTGAGTACTGCACAGAATTCTCTGTGATAGAGATAGCACTGTTGTTGTCTATGTGAATGGGAGTCTCCTTGAAGTTTAATCCATAGTCAAGCATCTGATTCTAAATCCAAAGCACTTGAGCACAACGGCTTGCAGCAGCAATGTATTCAGCTTTAGCAGTTGATGCAAAGACACAAAATTGTTTCTTGCATTGCCATGAGACAACCCTTCCACCAAGAAACTAACATCCCCCAGATGTAGACTTTGCAGTCATCTTGCAACCACCATAATCACTATCCGTATAAGCATACAGATTGAAGTCAGAATTCTAAGGATACCAAAGACCAAGTATTGAAGCACCTTTGAGGTATCTTAGAATCCTTTTAACAGTGATGAGATGAGACATCTTGGGGTTGGCTTGATATCTTGCACAAATACATGTGGCAAACATGATATCAGGCCTGCTAGCTGTGAGATACATAAAAGACCCAAACATAGCCCTGTAAAGGTGTTCATCTACACACTCCCCCTCAAGATCAGGTCCAAGGGAGTGGTTTCTAGCTATGGGTGTCTTAGCAATCTTACAATCAGTCATGTTGAATCTTTTAAGTATGTATTGAACATACTTTGACTGACTAATACATATTCCATCTTCAACTTGCTTCACTTGAATTCCCAGAAAGAAATTGAGTTCCCCCATGGCACTCATTTCAAATCTGTCCTTCATCAGCTTCTTAAAGTCTTTGCAGAGCTTTGGATTAGTTGAACCAAAGATGATGTCATCTACATACACTTGAACTAGCATTAAGTTATTTCCTTGTCCTGTGATGAAGACCGTTCCATCTATTGTACCCCTTCTGTATCCATGCTTGTAGAGATACTGAGATAGAGTCGCATACCATTTCCTTGGTGCCTGATGTAGCCCATAAAGAGCATTGTCAAGCTTGCAGACATAATCAGGATGATCAGGATTTGCAAAACCAAGTGGTTGTTTGACATACACCTTTTCATCAATCACCCCATATAGAAAAGCACACTTGACATCAAGTTGATAGACCTTGAAGTTCTTGGATGCAGCAAATGCCAAGAATATCCTAACAGCTTCTAGTCTTGCTACAGGAGCAAAGACATCAGTGTAGTCAATTCCTTCTTCTTGTGTGTAGCCTTAAACAACTAGTCTAGATTTGTT
>BJCM01184269.1:0-10490 GCA_018326385.1 Flaveria bidentis
GGTTTTAACGAAAGAAAAGTATGTTTTATTTTATAAAACTAGAACTCACTCAGCAACGCTGACTTTGATGTGTTTCCAGTTGGCAGGTAATGATTGCTGAGGATGGCACGAGGTGGCTACTCAGCTCTTTTGGGATGACATCCATTTATTTAATGCTTTTGTGATGTAATACAACAATGTATTTTGTAACTGATTGATGATGTATTATTTGGCAAAAGTTTTTATAATGGAATGAGATGTCATTTTGAATGTTTCTGCTTCAATATTTTCATAAGGCAAATGTAATTATATGTTTTATGTACGATGAGGATCCTATTGTAAGTGTCCCGGGAACGGGGCCTTACAGAGTGCATTAGATATAAGAGTCGATGGGAAGCTTGTGAAATTTATTTAACTTGCATGAATTACAATTTTGTTTAGAATATAAATTCGTAGGAATAAAATAAGACAACAATTAAGAAAGTTTATAATGAGGATGACTCAAGACGTGGTGTCAATTAATCCATTGTGTGTTTTGATATGTGTTCACTGATGGTTGAGTTAGAGAAGAAGTCCATACTTGTGAACAAAGTTCATATATCCTTTAGGTGGTCATTCCTTTGAGAAAGTGTTTGATCGTATAGAGATCCTTTATGAGAAAGACACAAGAAAAAAAATTAAATTAAAAATTTGTTATCATGACAAAGACTGAAAATTGAAATAATGTTTCGTGATAGAGAAGGAACACATAGAACTTTTTTTAAGATTAATAATGTGTCTCGGGTGTGAATGATAGTTGAACCAATATGTGTGATAGATAAGCACAAACCATCATAAATCACTAGTTTATTAGTTCCGTCATAGGCGCATGTAAGAAGGGATTATGAAGATCATTTGTTATTTGGTGGGAGACCCCGCTATCCAACAACCAATCTACTGAACCTGCATCTTGAGTTCCTATGGTGGACATGTGGACTTTGTATTTGCAAGTTTATGTTATAAGGTGGAACTAAAATATGTGGGTTTAACATCTTGAATATTGGACAATTAGAGAATGTATGGCCATTAGCATGACACCACTGGTATTTTCCAAAAAAGGGACATGGTCTAGTGATGTTAGACACGCTCCATGTTAGAGTAGGTAGGAGACCCGAAATGGAGACATGCATTTCATTTTTTTTTTCTGGTCCATGGTTTTGATTGCTGTCGATGTTGCACTACAAAATTGGTAGTAGGCTAATGAATGGTTCTTGAAGATACAATTTGTACAAGCAATACTTCATGATTGATCAACTTCTCTTGAAGTTCATTGAATGCAATAGGTGTGTCATGAGCACAATAGCATCGAGAATAGGCTCGTTAAGGTTTGATCAAGACCTGCTAGTATTGTGTTAGTCACATCTTCATCATGAAGCTTTTTTCGAAGGATAGCCAATTTTATCCACGATTGATTTTATCTCCTATATATAACTAGTTACGCTCTGACCCTACTTTTTAGAGCACTTTTTCAAACGATGTTGGAGTTGCTTCATATGACCTATGGATGATGAAGCATAAGTATTGGATAAAATCTTCCATGCTTTAAGAAAAGATGGAGCATTGGTAACAAGAGGTATGATTGATAGTGATAAACTACCAATAGTAGCACCAAAAGAAAGGGTGATCTTCCCTAAAGCATGTGGGATTGTCCTTGTATGGAATTATTGTACTATTGGTTGTTGTTGTAGATGTTGCACAGGGATGAGTACCATCAATGAACTTGTAAAGATAAAGTCCATGTAGGAGGGCCTCAAATTGAGTTTTCCATACGAGGTAGTTACTAGATGTGAGTTTAAGAGTTGATGGGAAGGTTACCAAGGTAAGGTTGTTATTTCCACTAATGTAAATATATTGATTAGTTGGGTGTTTCCGGCATCTGTCATAGTTGAAAAGTATGGTTGCAATTGAGGTTTAGGCTTGAGAGAATATGGATTAGAGCTCCGATAGCATATGAATGATGTGAAAAGTTCATAATGATCATTGATGAAATCAAATACAATATAAATAGATAGAACTGCTAACAACCTTAACTAACTATATCTAAACTACTTATAATCAGATTTAAACGTGGTTGATATTCAAATAGTATTTACTTTTACGAGACTAACACTCCAAATGATGTCTATGTGTATGTTATATATAAAACCCATAATTATGGTGGGAGTAAAATAAAGCAATTCCCATGCTTACCCTCTAAAACTCATGATAAAAAGGATCCAATAGAAAGCATGTCCCCAACATGATTTCTTGTATGCTACCCACACCTGGAAACAAACAATAGAAAAATTGTTATATATTAATTTCATAGGTTCATGTAAATGAAATGCGTTAAGAGTTTTTAATATACTAGTATTAGGTTGATAACTTGTTTATAAAATAAGAATCCATATTAACTAGTAACTCTTTAATATGTACGTTTAAAAGAGTTATATATTAAAATGTCTGCTTCTATTTATTATATATAATAGAAGTTATATCATATGACTAATTTTATATATATCTCTACAAACTTTTAAAATATACATATACCGAAACAAAATTTAATTATCATAGATGCACCAAAAAAACTTAGTACATAAATACATACATACATACACACACACATAGACACAAACATACATACATACATACATACATACATACATACATACACACACATACACACATACACACATACACACACACATACATACACACATACATACACACACATACATACACACATACATACATACATACATACATACACACATACATACATACATACATACATACATACCTACATACATACATACATACATAGCATGCATGCATAGATGCATACAAACATACATACATACATACATACATACATACATACATACATACATACATACACACATACATACACACGTACATACACACGTACATACATACGTACATACATACGTACGTACCGTACATACGCACCGCACGCACGCACGCACCGCACGCACGCACGTACGCACGCACATACGCACGCATGTACGTACGCACGTACATACATACATACATACATACATACATCCATGCATACATCCATACATGCATGCATGCATACATACATACATACATACGTACATACGTATGTATGTATGTATGTACGTATGTACGTACGTACGTACATACGTACGTACTTACTTACGTACATACGTATTTAAAAAAGTAAAAAAGTAATTGACATAAGCTAGCTTTTGTTTTGCTTTTTTTTTTAAAAAATCAACTTTTAAGGACTAAGGACTAAGGTTAGTATATCAGATTTTCTTTGATATATTGTTTTTGTTTAAAAAAATTGATTAGGTTGCTTTTCAATTTTGTTGCCTTTGTTTAGAATTTTTTTGTAAAAGCCTCATTTCTTTAGTTTCGATTGTGGCCCTAAAAAACGTTAAGTCGATCTTGATATTATGGTCAGTGACATGCTCCATGAAAACTTGATTTGGAATTAAGAGGTTGGTGTGTCTTTACCAGATCCTACCAAAACCTACCGATATTGCCGCAAAATGGACATGGATGTCGATCACATTTGATACTAAACACCTGTAAGCAGTTAATGTTTTATTAATGAAAAGTTTCTTACGAGGATATAGGAATTTCACATATTAGAGATGGAAAAACTTACTTATTAATATCTGGAGTAATATATATATCAACAAGAATCGTATAACTCAGAACTCCAAGCATATAGAAGATTAGAATAGAAAAGATTACTCTCGCAGCAACCACCGAAAGTCCCTTAATATCATCCCTAAACCAATACATTACATACCATTACAAAAAGTTAGATGTAAATAAATAAATAGATGATAAACATGCAACCAAATAAAAAAATAGTAAAGAGCCCTCGCATCTTAAATAAATAAAGTAAATTAAATATGTAAATTTCACGATATGGATGAGTAAAATTAATAAGTAAAATTAAATATGTAAATATCATGAATAAGTAATATTAATCGTATATCGTCTCCATGGATGAGTACACTAAATATATGTTATGTGTATGGATGAGTGCACTTAATATATATAGCATATTATACGACATATATGTAGAACTAGTATCATCTACAATGAGAAAACGAAAAAAACTGATGAAATCATTCAACTAAATGACTAAACACATTCAAATAACTACAACATTTACATTTTTTTGTTTTTAAAGTTGACAAAATCGAATTGGTTATGGTGGACGAGTTGTAGAAGTTAACGATGGATGAGTTGTAGGTGTATTTTAGGAGAAGTGTACACCGTCAAAGAGTCCCACAAGATGATCGTGTTAATAAATTCAAGGTAATGATGAATGAATCCCAATTCAATGGATTAATTTTCCTGATTTTAATTTGATTTGTGATTACAAATAATATTGTATGTGATTATTACCTATGATACTATAGTATGAGATACTTTTTATATATAGTATAAATATAGTAGGTTTAAAAAGTTAATTTTTCTCAATATAGGAATAATATATTTATATTCCTATATCTAAATTATTGACGAATAATCTTGATACATGACATACTTTCTTTATAGATAAATATATGAAAAAGTTATTATTTATAAATAAAAAAGGAACATGTTATCTAGTTTATCATGAAAAAAAAAGATTTTCTTTTCATCCCCCAATATATCTAGTTTAATTATTATTCAACACATTATTAGTTATTATGTGTTACAATCTGAATATATATAGACATTTGCGTGGATTAACTATAGTCATGTAAATTAATTTTTCTTTCTTACATTTTACCACGTTTCACCAACACAAAATATAATGGGTCTCTATTGAGTTCTTCTGCTGACAACTTGTAGAACTGTAAAATGATGTATGCCATTGAAGGAAGACTGTAAAAGGTCAAAGAAAAGACTATTTAACGTCAACTCTTTTTAGTACCGTAAGATAATAAGTTCTATAATAACAAGAAAGAAATAAAATTATACAACTATTACAGAGGCGTGTGTGTACACATTATAATTAAAAGATAATATTAGCATCTCATGTGTTAGAATCAAATTCTTTGTCTAACACTATTTGTAGGGATCACCACTCTTGATAGGGATCACAAGAGTAACTTTTCACAAATTATACCCTTATACAATTGAATTAGTAAACTTTGTGATATACGTCTCTTATTTTATTTTTTTATTTATTTTGAGGTTATTTGATAACAAGGCTACTACGGCACATAAGGGAAAGCTGAGGGTGATTGCTGATCTTTTATAGAGTATATATATACACCATATTAGGAATTATGGTTAAGTTAGTTGATACACACTCCTTGTTTGTCTCTCACATACGCTCTCTTTGTAACCCATATAGTCATCTTTATTCTATGCCATAAATATTAAATTTGCATCATCATGATGTACATTGGTTAAATACTTGTTGATTATCTTAGTCTTTGATGTATTTGTAGTCAATCTTTTGTTTGTTGTTCAATATAATGGTTAGGGTTTATTTTGTAGATCGTTTGATTCAAGATTTATTTTGTCATCAACCATTGTTCGTCTGTTACATTTGAGAATGTTTATATTGTATCAAAGTTGCAACTCTGATATTATTGATCTTTTCTTATATTCTTTGCTTGTGGTGTACCTAGGGTTTCTAGCATTGATACCCTTAGTAGTTGTTTGATAGCATCTGAATTATCATCTTAATGGTTTAGATGTCTGAATGATTTAATAGTTAATAGTTCAGACTGTTTGTTACACGAGCAAATGTCTGAATGATTTTAGATATTTTCTTAATAGTTAAATATTATACTAATGTTGAATGGTTAAAAAGTCTAATGCTGAATGGTTAACACGTTTTATCTGAATTGGTCAGACATTTGCCTTTGAATAGTTAAGCGATATACTAGCTTTTAATAATTTAGATCTCTTAATGGTTCAGACCTCTTATTGGTTCAACACTTAATCATTCAAAAATTATCAAACAACTCATTAATCTCTTTTGGCTCTGGTTATTATGGTTGCTTTGATTTAGGGTTTTCCATCTTGAAACTCCAAGTATTTGGACTCTTAGCTGCTATGGCACTCTGTGTTTTTGTGACTATTCATTTCCATTGGAATACAGTTTGTTGTGTGATTCTTTTAAGCTTTCATTATAAAAATCATTGCATTAAACAAAACCTACTTCATGATATCATTTATTGAAGTGTGTAGGTGACGTTGTAATCTAGAAGGTTAGTCACTTATTGTTGTTGTTTATCTTTGTGGTTTGTAACCCTTAAAGGTTGTGAACCTGAAAAGTGTTGGAATACATTAGAATAGGGCAACACATTATTTCCTTATCTCTTTATCATTTTTCACAATAATTGTTGTGGATAGGCATTGATTGATCGAGTTAGGGGTACCTTTTTGTAATATTCTTGTGTGTTATCTCTATGGATTCACTTGTGTTAAATATTTTGTTGACTGTCGCATTATAAACTCCCCAGTTGATCCTTTATCTCTTATTATAGTGGTGTAATAACTTGGCTCTTACCATGGTTGATCCTATGCATGTGATTTTGTGCTTTTTCAATATTTCATTGCTTTTTGTGGTTTTTGAATTCTTGTAATCATGAGCGGTTCAACTAGTTCAAGTGCTTTGCTTAATAATGAAACATTAATTAGTATGTTAGATGTGAACAATCCTCGTCTTTTTTATCTAAATGATTCTAACACCTTAACTATTGTAAGCGTAAGGTTAAAAGAAATAGGAAACTACTTTGTCTAGGTTAGTTCTATATAGTTAACTCTTGGAGTTTGGAATAAAATTAGGTTTCTTCATAAAACCTGTGTTAAATCCACTTTGTTATACTATCTTGGATTCTGAATTCTATTTTGATAAATTATATTTGGATCTAGTGTTTTCAAAACCTGCTTATAAAGTGTAGACATGTTTGAAAGAAACTTATGATAGGGTGGATGGATATTATGTGTTTAATATTTATAAAAAAGTCTTTTAGTCATAATGATAGTACTATATCAGAGTATTATCACATGCTTAATACTAAGCGTAAACAATTTGATGTTATGATTTTGTTGCCTTTGTGTACTTGTTGAGCTTAGAATTCAATGAATTTAACCACTTAATAAAGTTAATGTAGTTTCTTACGGGCCTTGATGACATGTACCAACCTATTAGGACAAGTACAGATTTTCTAATCAAAGATCTTGGTATCTTAAAGTATGTAACAACTTCGATAGAAAAAATTAACACTGTTGACCGCAACGGAAATATGTTGTGGTCGAAATGGCCGATGAGTCAACTGAATAGTGTTATGGGTCGTAACAAAGAAGGTAAGGATCACTTGGATATTGACACATGGCTGGTGACTAAGCATAAAAATCTAAGAAGTGGCCACATTGCAGATCGCAACACAATTCTGTTATGGGCTGCAATGGCTAAAGAGGATGAGAATTGATGTGGTCCTTACATATGTCAGCCACGTAACAAACCATGCTACTTCAATCCACAATGGCTTTACATTATAGGACGAAATGGCCAGTCAGAAGCCTATATAATGGAGCATTTGGTTATGAACCCAAATAACTCAAATCTCTCTATTCTTTCTACCCTCTCTTCTAAAATGAGTCTTCTGTCTTTCCAAATGATTTACCAAAAATTCCTCCTAATCATGAAACTGAATTTAGGATTAATCTAATACCTGGTACAACATCTATAGCTAAAACCTTGTATAGATTAGGCTCGAGAGAGATAAAGGATTTGAAGCAACAACTCAATAAATTGTTAGAGAAAAGATTCATACCCCAGAGTTATTCACCTTGGGGAGCTCCATTTTTTATCAAAAAGAAGGATGGATCGATGCGTATGTGCATTCATTATCAAGAATTGAGTTAACCGACCATTAAGAATCGGTACAAGTTTTTAAGAATAGATGATTTATCTTATCAACTTCAAGGAGCATGTTACTTTTATAAAATAAACCTTAGATCTGGTTATCATCAACTCAAAGTTTAAGAAGAAGAAATTCCTAACCTACTTGTAGAACCAAATAAAAACATTGTGACTTTACTATTATGCGTTTTAGACTCACAATGCTCTTGTAGCTTTTATTGATATCATAAATCGTATCTATAAACCTTATCTAGATAATATTATGATTATGTATATAGATGATATTCCCATCTATTCAAAGAATCAAGATAAGCATGCAAATCATCTCACATGTCTACTTGAATTACAAAGAATCGGGAAATTGTACGCAAAAATTTCAAAATGTGAGCTTGTCTTAGAGAAGTATAATTTCTTGGACATGACATTAATGAAAGAGGTATTCAAGTACATTTTTTCTTGGCTGAAGCTATTATTAAAGGGAAATCCTGAAATCTCCATCTAAAGTATGAAGTTTCCTTGGGTTAGTAAGATATTACAACCAATTCGTTCAAAATTTCTCTTAAATGTTATCCGTCTTACATCTTTAACTTGAAAATTCGTGAAGTATGAATGGGAATCAAAACAAGATGAGACTTTTAAAGCTTTGAAAGAAAGATTAGTAAATGCATCAATCTTGGTGTTGCCATAGCATTGTGATGACTTTGTGATGTACTATGTTGCTTCACCTGTCGGTTTAGGATGTGTGTTAATTTAAAGAAACAAAGTTGTTGCTTATGTTTTTGCTATTTGAAAGCATATGAAAAGGATTATACAAGTCATGATCTTAAGTTAGGCACCATAACGTTTTCTTTAAACTTATAGATGTGCTATCTCTATGGAGTTATGTTTAAAGATTACACTAATTATAAAAGTTTCAAATACATATTTGGTCAGAAAGAACTTAACATGAGAAAAGGAGATAGATGTAAATACTGAATGACTATGATTATGAAATCTGCTATCTTGAAGAGAAGCAAATGTAGTAGCTGATGCTATAAGCAAAATAAATAAGCGAGAAGTCAAATAGAGTTTGTGATTTAAGTACTAATTTGCAACTAAATATACATCAATTGATAAATTCTTAAAAGTTAGCATCAGAAGAATTTATAAAGAAGAAGGGATGAAATGAATGACTGATCAGTTAATCAAAGAAGACGATGAACTACTAAAAATAATTAAATGAATTTGAGTACGTGTAGCTAGTGATTTAAAGGACAATATATTTGAACAAGCTTATAAGTCAAAATATAGAATGCATCCAAGAAGTGATAAGATGTACAAAACCCTGAAACCTAACTATTGGTGGATAGGTGTGAAAAAGAGCATTGCATCGTACATAGCAAATTGCGTTACATGTTCTCGTGTTAAAGTAGAACATCAAAACGTTTAGGTTACTCATTTAACTCGAATTACTTGTATATAATAGAAAATGATTACCATGGATTTTATTATAAAGCTTTCTCGAACCAGTCACGGGAATGACACTATTTGGGTTAAACATTGATAAACTCACTAAGTCTACTCATTTCCAACTTATTAAAAGAGTTATAACATGGATAATATATCATAGTTATATGTGAATGAGATAGTAACATTACATGGCATGACAATATCTATTGTTTTAGATAGAGATAGTCATTTCACATCTTGAGTCTTCCAAGCTGTTTAGAAGGTGTTTGGAACACGATTGAATCTTAGCACTACCTATCATCCATAAACCGATGGGTAAAGCAAAAGAACAATTCAAACATTGAAAGATATGTTAAGGGCTTGTGTGATAGATTTTGGTTGATCATAGGATATTTTTCTAACCACTAATGGAATTTTATGATAATAAGAGTTATCACACAAGTTTTCAAGCTACAACATTTAAAGCCTTGTATGGTAAAATGTGTCATACATTGTGTGTTAGAATGAAATAAGTGTAACACCCGGATATTTAAAAAGACAATAAAGGAATAATAAAGGTAGCAATGCAAATTTAACCCAAGTTGAAGGGTTAAAAGTGTCAAAAGGACAAAAAGTACAAAAGTTGGTGTAAAAAGAGGGCATGGTCGCCCATTCTCCCATCAGAATCCTTTCAGACGAATTTTAGAGAGAGAAAGAGGAAAACTTTCGGGTTTTGAAGAAGAACAAGAAAAATGCCGGATTTCAAGGTAGGAATTCGAGGGTTTATGTGTTTTTGTTGAGTTCTTGCTTCGGTTATGTGCTTATGTATGTTGTATGTTCGGTTGTGTGTGTGTTCTTGGTGGGTTTAGGTGTTCAAACTCCCTTACAGTCGGGTTTGAAGAAGTCTTGCCTGAAGAGTTGTCAAGGTGAGTTCTAGACCCCTATGTTACATGTTTTAACTGATTTTGGGGCTGGAAATGTATGTATGTACGTTTTTATAAAGTGGGTTTTCACACCCGTACGTATATTTGAATGTATATGTGGGTGGGTATGATTTTGGGTGCATTTGATGTTTTGGTTATGGTATGTGTATGTTTTAGGATGCTTAGAATGTTAAAACTAAGTTTAGAACCGGTTACAATGGAGTTTGGGATGGATTATGAATGTTAGTGTATTGACACTGCTC
>BJCM01184274.1:0-10819 GCA_018326385.1 Flaveria bidentis
TTTAGGTTGATGTCTTCAGTCTTTACTACTTCAAACCCTGTAGAGATAAAAACTTGCTTCTGCTTAGAGTTGAAAGTAGCCTTGATCTCTTGAGCCTTCCTTGCTTTTCCTTTGCTCTTTTTGATCAAGTTCTTTCTCATTGACTTGGCATCACAGTCTTCTTCTCCTCAGAAGGGTAGTGGCCCTTCTAAGAATCCTCTTCTTCACTCTTCTCAGAGGAATTCTTCACTATCACATCTTCATCCTCTTCACTCAAAGGATCTATGAGAGGAAGCTCATCTTCACAAGTTCCACGCCTAGGTGATCTTATAGACAAGATTGTGTGTGGAGGAGCTATCTCGTTTGATCCTAGTACATGTTTGTTTTGATAGCACACTTTGTTATGCAGGGATGAGGATATCATGTTCTTGAAGGTCTCTTCTTCAAGAACACACTTTTCTGCCCTGGCTTTGCTGATCACAAGCTCAGCCTGGCACTCAGTCAGCTTGGTTATTAGATCCTTGATTTAAGTCCTAAAACTGTATGCTCATGTTTTAGAACTGAAATAGTTTTCTCTAAGTCCTCTATCTTCAGTTTATAATCATTTTCATCTCATTGCCAGATGAACCTAGCATGTTCATCTCCATCTGGTAGCCACTGAGAATCCCATATAACTCTATCAGAGTGAGAGTTTTGAGATTTTCAGTCCTCTTGATCACTACACAGTAAAGAGTCCACTGCCTAGAAAGTGAGGACATGAACTTCCTTACAATGTCCCTATTCTCAAGAGGAACTCCTCCATCCATAAGGGTATCCACAATCTCAACATACCTTAAAGTATTGTTGAGTCATGGTTTCACATGTTTTGAAGGTGAAATTTTCAAACTGCTACTGCAGGAGATCCTTCTTGTTCTCCTTTGCTTCAGAAGAACCCTCATACATCAGTTTCAATGCATCCCATAACTGTTTAGTTGTTTTGCATTTCTTGAAATCTCTATTTACAAAGTTTGGAAGAGGAGTTTGAAGGGCTGTCATAGCTTTTCTATCAATCTCTACTCTCTTCCTGTCTTCATCAGAGTAGTTTGCCACAGCCTTGTGGATCATACCAGCACAAGTAGTAGAAGGGGTGCTTGGTATGTAAGGTCCATCTTCAATAGACTCCCACATTCTTGAGTCTAGAGACCTGATGAAACCTTCCATTCTCAGGCACCAGGTATCAAAGTCATCAAGAGTTATCAGTGGGGACTTGTTCATAGTACCAGTTTCCATATCAGTCTTCGAAATGGCTGCTATTTAAAAAATTGAGTATTTGTGTGTGTAAGGGATCTTAAGATGGTGAGATCTTATATCAAGAGCTTGGAAAGCTTTGATACCAAATGCAGGACCGATGAAGGGGGTCACTTACAACACAACAACACAAAGATGAGAATAACTAAAACTTAAGTATATAGTAAATTGGATTAACCACAAGTAAAGACACTAAGAACACTAGTAATTTAAGAGATAGAACACAAGAGCAAGATACACAAGTGTATGGTTTTCAAGATTGCAGCATATTGCTTTCTCAATATTCTATTACAAGTGTTAGAAAGCATAAAGGAAAGTTACAAGAACATGAGATACTTATAATACATCCTACAGCCGGCCATACTATGAAAGCCAGCTAGATACAATTGACTAGACACAAAACAAAATCAATTGTAGAGTCAAAAGGCTGATTGCCTTTTGACTAGTGACTATGACACGCCATAGCTCACATCCTTATCTATTACAAAAAGGATAAAGTACATGAAGTAGAAAGTTACGGACTCAAGACCTAAATGTACAGTCACCAAAAGCATGGACCTTTTCACCAACTCATGTAAGTTGGTGACTTTACAGAGTTGTAGCGGAAAGGGGTCCAGCTTTATGGAAAAGTAAATCAGATAGAGCATGTAGTTAAAAGTCTTCAGAAGAAATCTGTCTTCAAGAGTTGAGCATCAGAAGACTTTGTCTCTGAAGCTTCGGAAGACTTCATCTTTGGCTTCGGAAGATATTGGTCTTGGCTTCGGAAGATTTCACACTTAGAATATTTATGTTGCATGTGTGAAACTTTCGAAGCATTCTTCTTCAATACTTGTGCAGCATGCATGCAGAAAAACTTTGGTTGCTTCAGCCTCTATACATTTTCTCTACACAGTCTTTGGCTTCGAAAGTCTTTGCCTCTGAAGCTTCAGAAGACTTCATCTTTGGCTTCAGAAGATTTTGTCATTTGGCTTTGGAAGATTTTACACTTAAATTATTTTCTTTGAGTTGTGTAACACTTTCAAAGTAACTCTACTCTGTACCTCATGCATGCATATTGAGTGTTATTTAGTTGCTTCGGTTGTATCAACCTTTAAGTGTAAACCTTACAAGATCCTTGCCTGAAAAGTAAAGGAAGGTTTCCTTGGACCAACCTTGGGGATTATGAATAGGGAAGTCTTATTCGAAGGTAAACACACAACTCAAGCCATATAATACCTTACTTATTAAAAAGTGCGCCTTGTCCCTCGACTGATTCTTACGTCGGAGGTGGATCGTAGGAGGAATCCTCTAGCGGTGAGACTAATGGTTCTTGTTTTGTTTTGCTTCTTTACAAGCCAGGATTGACTCATACCTACAGTGTGATTCCTTTCTAGCAACAAGTGGCACCCATAGTGGGGCTCGCTAAAGTACAAAGAGACACTTGAATCTACGCCTTTACCATCTGTGTCACATTCTTTTGGCTTATTGTTCAAGTATTCATGGTAGGTGAAGAGGTCCTGCCTATGGAAGGCTAGACGTCACATTGTTCACTGGTTCCGCTAGTTATAGCTAACATGATAGAACTAACCCCTGAAGGTGTGCGAGAAAACTTTGCAAGGTTGCAGAAACTAATAAACAAATACGTCCAGGAAAAGCACCTTAGGAGTGTGAGGGTACGTTTAGCGTATGACTTGGAACCCAATATTTCACTGACTCTTGTCCTAGAAACCCCTAGGAGGGCATGCTCAAATTCCTCAAAGCACTAAAGATCCTCATTTAGAAACGGCCACCATGTTTCTTTCATCAACTTTTCAATCATACCCCATATTCATGGGGGGAATGGGGGAATGGCAAGGACCAACAATAGTTGGCTAACATACAAGCTAGATCGGGCTATCAATACCCCATGGTCGAACCAATGACAAGTATAAACCAATCTGTGATGCCATATCTATCCTCGTATATGACAAGACCTATGTTGCCATTGGTGAACCCGATACATGCATTATCATGGCAACTCCCCATGTCGGCTACCCAAACTTTCGTTAGGTTGGGGTCACCACACATGCAAACTGCATGGATTTCTTTGGTAGCACCAACGACATGTTATCCTTACTGGTATTCTTTCTCATACCCAACCTACCAAGCATCACAACTTGTTGTGCCAATAGAAACCGAGCCGATCGTGATCGACTCAGAAGATGAACTTTCTCAACCCTACGTACCCAATGAAGCAAGAAGGGCAAACTCTCCAGGTGGAATGGAAACCAACTACCTACCCGAAACCATCACCCCTATTTCCACCCATTCGTGGAAAGGCAATGCTCACACACCACATACAAGTCAAGGAGGCCTTACGAGAAAGCATCACAACATAGACACAGGCATAATGACTATCATGAGGACAATACTCGGTTGGTCTAGTTTACTATTCTCACAAAGTCCTCGCAAGAAATTCTAGACATAGGAGAAGCTCGTTTTAGCTTGTAGTCTCGAAAGCCTATTCATAGGTAGCCGGGGAGAAAGTCCCACCCAAGTTTTATGACTTCCATGGATACATAGGACACCACACTACTGATTGCTTCTGGTTAAAGAAGATAATCGAAGCGGACGTTAAGTTGGGTGAACTTGCTCACTTAATAAAATATATCAAAGGGAGGAAACCTTACTATAGGAAATGAAAAAAAAAGAAAGAAAGGGAAAGAAAGGAAAATAGATCCTGATGGTCACAAAGAAGGAAAGAACGTTGCAGAAGAGAAAGGCTAGCAAGGGCACAATCCATAGTTGGTCAAAGAAGGAGATCAGATTCCCTCCCATATGAGGAAAAAAAGCCACGAACTCCCCTCTGGTCGTTAGCGATAATATTGAAGGCCATGAGGTTCGGATGATATACTTGGATGGAATTAGTGCTAGAGAAATCATGTACGAATATTGCTTCTTACAGCTGGTCGAAGGCACCAGAAGAGGGCTGAACACGTCGCACACGCCCTTGATAGGTTTCTCAGGAAAAAAGGTGCATCTGATTGGAGAAATCACCTTGACAGTTAAGTTGGGTGATAGAGAGCCGACAAGAAGCGAAAGTCTGACCTTCTTGGTAATCCAGTCTCCCTTAAGGTACAATGTGATCCTAAGAAGGCCCGGGATCAGCACGTTTAGGGCAATAGTCTCAACGGCACACGCAATGATACGATTCCCCATGAGGGACGACATTGCAATAGTGTTGTCCTCTAGGCCCATGAGATAGTTACAGTTGCGAAGGCAGAGGAAGACGAAGTTAGTGACAGGATGCTAAGTATAAATAAATAATACCCTGACCTGTTGGTTAGTATAGGAGAGGGATTGTCCTTGGGAGGGCGGAGGAAGCTAGTCACCCTACTGAAAAGAAACACAGATTTCTTTGCCTCGATCCCATAAGAGTGACTGGGGTGCCACGAGACGTAATCGAATATTCTTTGAGTGTCTCCCTAAAAGCACTCCCGGTGTCTTGAAAAAAGAGAAGCCTATGATCCGAATGAAATTATGATGTTATGATAGAGGTAGCGAATCTTGTAGACGTAGGGATATTGATGGAAGTAAAGTATCATATGTGGATAGCTAACCTGGTCATGGTAAAGAAAGCGAATAGCAGCTGGAGAATGTGCATGGATTTCAAAGACCTCAATAAAGTATGCCCCAAGGATTGATACGCGCTACTTGAGATAGATCTCAAAGTAGATTCTCTGACTGGCTTCCCACTAAAATGCCTAGATGCCTACAAAGGATAACATCAAGTACAAATAAGTGAAGAAGATGAAGAAAAGACGGCTTTCCACATGACGCAAGGCATATTCTGTTACAGGAAAATGCCCTTTGATCTTTAAAACGTGGGGGCAACATACCAAGGCCTTATTGACAAAGCCTTCATACACCAGATGGGAAGAAACATAGAAGCTTATATGGATGACCTAGTCGTCAAAAGCCACAATAAAGAACAAATGATGGATGATATTGAAGAAACATTTAAGAATCTGAGAAAGATTAACATGAAACTTAACCCAACAAATCACTCGTTTAGATTCAAGGAAGTAAGATTCTTGGGGCACGTGGTTAACCAAAAGGACATTAAGGCAAACCCAAACAAGGCGGCTGCTGTCATGAAGTTGAAATCGCCAAGAACAGGGAAGGACATATAGAGCCTTAATGGAAAATTAGCAGCACTCCACCGATTCTTATCCAAATCGGCATAACGTTCCCTCCCTTTCTTCAAAACAATAAAAAAAAGCTCAACTAAGGACAAGTTTACATGGATGCCAAAAGCTGAGAAGACATTCTAAGACATGAAGATTTATATAGTAAGCATCCCGACCATGGTTGCGCCCAGGTAGGGGGAGTTGTTACAATTATAACTAGTAGTACAAGGGGAGGCCATTAGCAGTGTTCAAGTGTTGGAAAGGCAAGGATGTCAACTACTGGTGTACTTCATTTGTCGAGCCCTGAAAGAAGCAGAAATAAGATACTCATGGATCGAGAAATCGGCATTGGCCTTGGTTCATACAACCAAGCATTTATGAAGGTATTTCCAAGCACACCATGTGTAGGTCCTAACTAACTTCCCAATCAAAGAAGTGTTTTCCAAACCAGAAATATCCGGAAGAATGGCCAAGTGGGTCGCACACTAGGAGAACATGGACTGCAATACTCCCTAAGAATAGCGGTAAAGGGGCAAGTCCTAGCTGACATTATTCCAGAAGTAGAAGACAATGAGAAGGAAGTTAACGAGATAACTCCTAAAGAAAAGACAGTTAATCCTGGGGAATGGACCCTCCATATAGACGAAGTCTCAATTTTGGAAAGGTCAGGCGTTACCCTAATTTTCACCGACTCTGACGACACCAAGCTCATGCATGCAATTAGACTCAACTTCACAAGTAGTAACAATGAAGCGGAATATGAAGCCATGCTGGCAGGACTAAGAATAGCCAAAGAATTACATGTAGGAAAGTGTTCGTAGACTCTCTGCGGGTGCCTAGCCAAGTCAATGGGGAATACAAGGCAAAAGAACATTCCATGCAGTTATATCTTGAGCAAGTTAAGAGCCTAAAAACAACGTTCAATACAAGTAGCATTAAACATATATCAAGAAGTTAGAACAAGAAAATGGATGCCTTAAGCAAACTAGCTTATGTGGTGTTCGCACATTAACCAAAAAAGTGTTTGTGGAAGTACCGGAGGAAAAATCAATCAAAGAAAAGAAAGTACATAACATAATCAAGGAAGAAAAGCCGAATAGGATGACACCAATCAGAGAATATTTGACCTTGAATGTCCTACCAGATGATAAAGAAGAGGCAAGGAGGTTAGGAACTTGTACAAAAAACATACTTGGCTCCACTACTTCGATGCATAAGGCTAGTCTAGAGCAACTACGTTATTCAAGAATTGCACATAGGGATATGCGGGGCACATGTCGGGCCCAGGTCAGTAGTATTCAAAATAATGAATTTAGCTTACTACTACCCTTCCATGCACAAGGATGTGGTCACGAAAATAAGAAAGTGCAAGCCATACCAAATACACACACAAATACCTGTTGTCCCCAAGCATGACCTGGTAACAATCTCGGTAGCATGGACTTTGTACAAATGGGGGATGCATATCATCGGGAAATTTCACGAAACCACCAGGGAGGGTTAAGTTCCTCTTGGTAGTAGTGGACTACTTGACAAAATGGCCGAAAGTCAAGCCACTGACATTGATAACCGCCAAGCAAGTAATCAAGTTTCTTTGGGTAAACATAAGCTAATAAACGTTCCATGAGTTCTAGCCCTGGCCTACTCAAGTCATATTGCGCAAATCATCACACTTAATCATGTACGTAAACAAGAAAAGGCGACATGCCTTTAAAAAAGCAGCTTACACCATAAGCATAATAACACAGTGGTAAAAGAAGACAAACCTTAACAACAGATCCGCTTCAATGTAACAAGCATAAACGTACATTATAAAGCGTCACACGTAAGATAGAATTATAAGGAAACCATAACATGTCCACAAACTATAGTTCAAAAGATAAAGAAAACATTAAAATGTCATTACATAAACAAAAGAAGGCCATAAAAGGCAGTCAGCCTTGGGTTTTCTTAGTACAGGCATCGGAATCAGCAAGATAAGGATTGGGAAAGACAACAGGCTTGCAATTAGGGCTCCTCGATGGAAGGTCGGAAGGCGTAGAACTACCAACCTTGGAAGATGGCTCACCATAGGAAGTTTTCCTCAAACTCAGACGATTACAGCTGGCTTGATCACTTGATGCTTGGACAGTAGGTTGTCCTTTTTCTTCTACACCATGCTAGAAGGCTCTAGTGCCTAAATAGCATAGAGCAGGCCATTAGCGCATCCTACCAGGGTCTTTAGGAAAGGATACTTGACCTCCTCAAAAACAACAACTTCAAAAAGAAGTTGTTTAGCTCTTGGACTATAATAAGGCATGAAGTCCAATGTTTTCCCTTGCTGACAACCTTGGTAACCAGCTTTTAACCAACAAATAAACCAAGCCAATAAGCACCCATATGAACCTCAACCATTGGATTAAGAAACTCTACACTCTAAATCTCTGATGCAACAAACCCACAACATGTTGAAGCCCTTTGCTAATCAACCACCTCTTCTCTACCATAACCTTGTCCATATCCCAACGAAGCCCCTAATTGGTTTCCGGTACCCGCTCAATTGTCTCCTTACGATTCACCTCCTTTACTTTTAGATTTTTACTTTCCTCCTTAAGGGCAGCTTGGCCTTGCTCAAAAGCATCTTTGACTTCCTCAACTTCCAGCTAGGCTAACGATAGAGAATCCAATAGCTCTCTCTCCATGTTTGCATGCTGAAGCTCCAACTCCATGGGTCGCAGCGAAAGCATTTGGTTCTCCTCGGACAATCGCTTCACTTTCCTCTTCATAAATCACCAACCCATCATATTTTACCCTTTTTGACAAACTAGAAATTTTCTTCCTGTTCCGCTCAAACACTGATACGGAAGCCCTCCGGCGGGATTTGACCTCGAGAATGAAGCTACCAAGTTCAGCCTACGACAAACACATCTTCCTGGTAACCTCCATATCATCCATTAGGAAAGCCACAGGCTTTTTCACAAGGGTAACAACACCATCAACTAGCTTCACACTTGCAACCAAATCGGAAAATATATCATTGTTGAGTATATACCATTCAGGTCTGAAGGTCTGGTCGTCCAACTTAGGATCTAGAGGAAATAGCAACTTCACTAAGAAGATTGGTGGAGGATACCTCATCTTGACTCCCGTCGACTTCAATAACGAGATCATGATTCAGGGAAGATGTTGGGTTGGAAAAACCAATGAGCACAGGTAAGTCACCTTTCCCGGACCCCGAGTTGATCCAAAATAGCTAGCTTACCTTTGCCAGAACGAGTGTGAGGATGTTTCCCACAGCAAAAGAATGTTCGACAACCTTTCCCTTGTGTATCTTGGTTTGCTTACAAGAAGTTACCTCAGTCAAAGCAAGAGCAGCAACCGCCTCCTAGGCAAGGGTTTGGGCCAAGCTAACATATTCATCACTAGAATACATGGTTTTCTCATGCAAAGTCTGAGTGTTATCTTCCCCTTCCTTCTAAATGCGAGACACCACGTTAACATCTGAATCAGATTCTAGTTTCCAAAGTTAGTAGACTCATCTACAAAACAAAAATGCCATTTACAAAACAAAACGATATTTCTAGTAGTACGAAATAAAAACACATACCAACATTGGATTGCTTAAACAAAGGGAGGGAATCAACCGAGTCCCGGTCAGTACTCAAACCAACCAAAACTAAAGAACCCTCCATGTAAGGATGGATGTATGTGAGGTTATCAGACAAAAGTTTATCATTATAACAATGAGGAGGAGGTAAAGACAAAATTGGGATCATTGGCATCACCCTTCAAATCCCTCCAAACGAGACCAATGGGAACAAAAGAAGAGGTCACCCAAAAAAACTGTTTTTCCAACCTTTAATCATTCGGCTAAGAGGATAAACACATTAAGAAGCAAGCTCTTTTCTCATTTGAATGGTAACCTAGTCACCATTCTTGACAAGATGAAAGTACTTATGAAACAAACAGATCGTAAGAGGAATGCCCAACACTTTACAGACCATCTCTAAGTGAGTAATCTGTAAGGCCTCATTCACGGACGCTTACAGCTGGCCAATCATCGCTCATAAAACATGTAATTACATTAACTAGAGATAAACATTGCAACAGAAACATTTAAAAACAACATTTCCATTAAAAATGCTTTTGCAAAATAATACAACATTCATTACACAATTTCATTTGTTCGCATTAAAATGCAAAAACATTAAACAAAAGAATGCCATCCAACATGCCAAGTAGCTGCCCCTTGCCATCCTCAGGAATGCTCACCTACCAACTGGAAAATGCATAAAAAGTCAGGGTTGTTGAGTGAGTTCTAGTTTATAAAGACATTGCATTACCTTCCATTCTTTAAAATAATTTTATTACTATCGCACGTGATCGTACATCGCACATACATGAAGGTAATACTTATTATCTTCATCATCGTTCGTTAGTACATTTCGCACATTCGCACATATCACACATATCGCACATATCGCACGTATGGAAAGTATCGCACGTATCTCACATATCGCACATATGGAGTGGTGACTAGGAAATACTCCCCCTATGTGTGTGAACTCTTATGGGTTTGCTAAGATCGCATGCTATATAACACACAGTAATTAGGAAACCGCATGTTATTGGAGCAGCCACTAAGACTGAAATCTTACTGTGTGTATGAACCCCTATGAGTTAGGCAAAATCGTACGCTATAGATACACACATAGTTGGACACTCTCCCTGTGTGTGTGAACTCTTATGGGTTAACCAAAAATCACATGTTGTATGACACACAGTAATTATGAAATCGAACGTATTGAAGCAGTCACCGGGACTGAACTCTTACTGTGTGTATGAACCATGAGTTAGCCAGAATCACACGCTATAGACACACACAAGGTAACAACTCTCAATGAGTTGTGAACCTCCTTTAATTGCTTGCAATACTTTCTTTACTTTCCTTCGTTCATGTTGATACATATGTACCTAGTTTAGGAGCTCAATGTAAAATTTCTTTCATGTCTTACATATATGTAATTGGATGGGTATGAATGAAATACAATGTGTGGTTTATGCTTATAATGTTTAATATTTCATTGTTTATTGTGTATTGAACTAACTATATAGGTTTGTGGTTGTTTACATAGTTCTTAGTCAGTAATGGTTGAGAAACATCTTTAAAATTAATCGTGTGAAGTTCTCATGCGAATGGACCATGCTAATGGACCATACGCATGAATACTTTATGCTAATGGACCATTCGCACGACTAAACCAGGAGACTGGATCAGTCGCATGATTGTGACATGAGATTGACTCAGTCGCACGACTGTACCTTCAGTCGTGCGGATGGATCAACCGCATGCTTCAGTCGCACGACTGAACCATGCTAATGGTTTAGTCATACGAATGGAAAACCCTAACCTATAAATACCACTT
>BJCM01184309.1:0-23149 GCA_018326385.1 Flaveria bidentis
AATATCATTACAAATAATGTCCATGAACAAAATATCCTTATAAGTTGTTCTTTCTCACATACAATCTATTTAGAAAACCTATTTTCTAAAATGGTGTATTTATTTAATTGCATGATCATATCATCAATTAAATATTAATTGGTGTTTGCTAAGTTTGTTATTGGGTATGACCCGACTTGGATCATAACGTACTAACCACATCAATGTTCTATGTGTCTTGGGCATAAAGAATCCAACAACATATGGATCTCTTTGGCCCCACCAGTGTAATGAGTCTAGGAAGGAACTCTTACTATTCAGTGATCACATATGACTTTACAAGATTCACTTAGGTCTTCTTCCTTAGAACTAAAGATGTTGAGATTTTGAAGAACTTCATCTTAAAGATTAAGAATCAATGTGATCACAAGGTTAAGACCATAAGATGTGATCAAGGAACTAATTCAAGAATCAAATACTTGATACATTTTGTGATGAAAAGGGTATTACAAGACAATATAGTGCTCCCAGGACTCCTCAGCAAAAAGTGTTGCTGGGAGGAGAAACATGACACTTATTGAAAATGCAAGAACTATGTTGTCTGACTCTAAATTGCCCATCACCTTCTGGGTTGAGGCAGTCAACATTGCCTGCTATGTGCAAAACAAATTTTTAGGGGTTAAGACTCATGGTAAGACTCCTTATGAACTTTGGCACAAGAGGAAACCTTTCATTGGTTTTCTCAGGTCATTTGGATGTCCTGCACCATCTTGAATACCAAAGATCAAATTGCCAAGTTCGCTAAAAAATCAGATGATGGACACTTCATTGGATACTCCTCCCATGGTAAGGCTTATAGAGTATACAATCTCAAAACTAGAGTAGTTGAGGAGTCAGCCAATGTGACATAGAATGAGCACACTCTTAGTGTGAAAGGTTCTGGTCCTGATTGGATGTTTGATCTTGATTTAGTTACCAATTGTTTTAACAAATCTTGGGAGCATGTTTTAGGGTCTACAAAAATTTTACCTACAGGTGATCCTGATCCAAGATTTGAGGTAAGAAGACCTTCAAGCTATAAATCTTCTACTCCAGTTGTAACTAACTTTACAAATGAAGTTTTTATCAGCACAACAATAACAAATTCAGCTAATAGATCTGAGATGCCTTCAAATTCCAGCTCAGATGCTCCACAACCAGATAAAGAAGCTTCAAATGTAGAAGAAAATGGTGGAGGTGATAGTGATCAAGAATTTCTTGATGCTGACAACTACTCCATAGAAGACAATATCAATGATGTCACACACTTTTTGGATCAAGTCTCTCTTGATAAGTGTGACAATGTGGTGGGAGAAACATCAATGCGAGATCTAAATTTCTCTAATTTAGATCTCTCAGCAACTTGTTATGATCCCTCAGCTAAGGATCCACAAGTCTCATCCCACCACAAACATCATTGGAAATGTTGACACAGGGGTAAGAACAAGTGGACAAACCCATGAAGCAAATGTTTGTCTTCAATCTTGTTTCTTATCTCAGATAGAGCCCAAGAAGATTGATGAGGCTCTAAAAGATGGAAGTTGGGTTAAAGCTATGCAAGAGTAGCTACTTCAATTCAAAAGGCAGAAGGTTTGGAACATATGTCCTCTTACTCATAGGAAGAATACTATAGGAACCAAATGGGTATTTAGGAATAAGAAGGATGATAGAGGACTTGTCATAAAAAATAAAGCTAGACTAGTTGTTCAAGGGTACACACAAGAAGAAGGAATTGACTACACTGATGTCTTTGCTCCTGTTGCAAGACTGGAAGCTGTTAGGATATTCTTGGCTTTTGTTGCATCCAAAAATTTCAAGGTCTATCAACTTGATGTCAAGTGTGCTTTTCTCTATGGGGTATTTGATGAAGAGGTGTATGTCAAACAACCATCTGGTTTCACAGATCCTGATCATCCTGATTATGTCTACAAGCTTGATAAAGCTCTTTATGGTCTACACCAAGCACCAAGAAGTGCTTTGAGACTCTATATCAGTATCTCTGCAAGCATGGATATAGAAGGGGTACTATAGATGGAACTCTCTTCATCAAAGGACAAGGAAATGACTTGATGCTAGTTCAAGTATATGTAGATGACATCATCTTTGGTTCAACTAATCCAAGGCTCTGCAAAGACTTTGAGAAGCTGATGAAGGACAGATTTGAAATAAGCGCCATGGGGGAACTCAATTTCTTTCTCGGAATTCAAGTGAAGAAAGTTGAAGATGGCATCTTCATAAGTCAGTCAAAGTATGTTCAGGACATACTCAAAAGATTCAACATAACAGATTGTAAGATTGCTAAGACACCAATAGCAAGAAACCACTCCCTTGGGCCTGATCTTGAGGGGGAGTGTGTGGATGAACACCTTTACAGGGCTATGATTGGGTCTCTTATATACCTTACAACTAGCAGGCTTGATATCATGTTTGCCACATGTATTTGTGCAAGATATCAAGCCAACCCCAAGATGTCACATCCTACCACTGCCAAGAGAATTCTAAGATACCTCAAAGGTGCTTCAACACTTGGCCTTTGGTATCCTAAGAACTCTTACTTCAATCTGTATGCATATATAGATAGTGATTATGGTGGCTACAATATGATTGCAAAATCTACATCTGGGGGATGTCAGTTTCTTGGTGGAAGGGTTGTCTGGCAGTGCAAGAAATAGTCCTGTGTCTCTGCATCAACTTCTGAAGCTGAATACATTGCTGCTGCAAGCTGCTATGCTCAAGTGCTTTGGATTCAAAATCAGATGCTTGACTATGAATTAAACTTCAAGGAGACTCCTATTCACATATACAACAATAGTGTTATCTCTATCACTGAAAATCCAGTGCAACACTCTAGGACAAAACACATAAATATTAGGTATCATTTAATTAGAGATAACTTTGAAAAGGGATTAATCAAACTAGTCAAGGTTAACGAATGAACAATATGCTGATCTGTTCACCAAAGCTTTTGATGAACACAGATTCAAGTATCTTATATCAGCTATTGATATGATTAACTTTGATTAGCTTTTCTTAAAACTTAATTATATTATTTCTAAAACCTGTGTGTCCTAAGCGTCTATTTTATCACCTTCATAAAGCTCTTGTTTTCTCTGGATGAAAATCTTTTTAGAAGAACTTTCCTTAGTTTTTTGAAAATTTTGATGTTTTAAATCCTTCAGAAGATATAAAATTTTATTTTTGGAAGAAACTTATGCCTTTAAAACAAATAACTGACTAAGTAAATTGCCTTCGGAAGAAATGTCTGAAATCTCTTCTAAACCTTAAAATTTTCTCTTAGTCATTTACATGTTTTCAAGGACAATTTTCTTCCGAAGCAAATTAACTCTCGGAAGCTTTATTCTTAAATGAATAAAACTTTTAAGTCTTAATTTTTTTCCAAAGCAAAATTTTCAAAAACTCTTAGGAAAATTCTTCAGAAGTCATTTTGGCTTTGGAATGTTTTTTTATTAAATCTTCCAAAGACAATATACCTTCGGAAGCTTTTTCGACTTCCAAAAAACTACTTTTTGAGCAAAAAGAAAACTTCTTTTTCAGAGGTGGGACTGAAATCTGGATTTCAAAGTTTATCCTCTTTCATTAACTTTGTCTTAAACCTTTTTCACATATAAACCCAACGGTTTCCCCCTTTTTCTATCATCTTCATCTTTTCTCCAAACCTAAATTCCCAAAATTCTCTCTGCAACCGCCTTCGTTCTTTCTTTCCTTCACCATTAAGCTTTCCTGAATGGCCAACCTTAACAGAAGAGATGACCTTTATTTCTCCATGTAATTACATAGGCAGCACTATCAGGTTTCCCTGCTAAACTCTGAGAAAGATCCACACTTCTCAGAGGTTTGCCAATTCTTAGCTTTGTCTAACTGTTCCACCTCCCTTACCATCGATGATGTTCTTTATGAGGATCATCTGCTTGATCTCTGGAAAACCTATCAAGAGGGTATTCAAGATGGAGAGAAGGCACTGTCTGCAACAGTGCAGGGGAGGATTATCTTCATCACTCAGGCCATCATAAACACTCATCTTCAATTGGAAGATGAGGAAGGTGAGTTGTATTTTCCTAAAGAAGTTCTTAACCAGTCCTTCCAGCAGATGGGCTATGAAAGGGAAGGTCTTATCCCAGTGGAAGTACTTACTAAATGTGTTCATCCACAGCTTATCCAACAAGCATGGGGGTTGGGACCAGATTCCTGAAGATCTCTCTTTCATAATACATGGGATGGTTTAGGGGGCAAAATTTAGGTATTCTCCATTTGTCTATACAAATCTACTTGCTAACTTAAACTCCTTATAATATTACATGTTTCCTAGATATGTTCAACACAATCTCAACTATGAACTGAGCTCATAGTTGAGGGAAACAAATAATATTCTTAAATTGGGACAGATGAAGCCTGACATCTTTAAAATCTTGAAGAAGCCAACTGTTGGCTTCTCTAGGGTAGAAACAACCCTGGTCCCAAAAATGTTAGAGCTCATTGCTCAAGGTGATAACCTGGCAACACAAGCCAGTATGAACCCACACCTTTGACATCTCAACCACCAAAACAACCACAAATCACTCTTACTTACCAAAGAATATTCAAATGAACCCCTGCATAAGTTATTCAGTCTGTGTAGTCCCCCGTATCACTACCGACACAAGAAGAATTGGATACTAGAGCTCCCACTTCTCTTGAGGAGCAAACCACTCCCATCACTTCAACTATCAATCTTGAAGTTCCTCATGCTCAGATCGATGAGCTCACAAGCCCAATAGGCTTAAGCCTTCACTCTGAGTCTCTACACTCAAATGATCAACCTTTAGGGGACAGCTACCATTCCTAGCCTTTAGATCTAAACCAACAAATTCCTAACCTTGCCTTATATACTGATGAATATTTAGGCTTCAGTGCTTTCCATGAGTCTCTCTTCTCCTCCCCAACTCAAAGAGAGATGAGTGCTCCTGAATCACCTATGTCTAACCCACATCAGTCACCTATCACTGAGGTTGATACTTCTGAACCCGTTGAAGATATCCATATGGAAGAGGCTCTCAGTTCAGTAAGTGATTACATAATTAAGACCTCAACCATGGCAACTCAGCCTATTGACACTTCAATTGAAGCTGTCATTGAGTAAAGGAAAACCAACAACCAAGAACTTAATGCTGGTGGTGAGAGAGAAGACTTTGGTCCAATTTTCTCATCCCCCAATGATTCTTTTGATGATCATGAGGGGAATCTGAGACTAAAGGTGCAAAATTTTTCAAAAACATACACCTATCTAGTCTCCAAGGTTAGTCACCTTGAATCTCAGGTGACCATTCTGCAATACAAGGTCAATGATCAGCAACTTGAGATATCTTATCTTAAGGAAAAACTAACTGGGAGTCCTTTAAGAAGAGCTCAACCAGGAACACAAGAAACTATGAATGTGGTTGATCTAACCTCTAGCTCACCTACGCAAGTGAGTGATGCTACCAAAAATGGGGATAAAGTCACCATGGACACAAAACCTAGGAGTTCTTCACAAAGCATGCACATTAAGGACTCACCATCTTCACTTGAAACTGTCCATACTTAACAACTTCCTTAAGTTCATATTAATATGGACTTAATAGACTCCTACATTCAGAGTCTCTTTGAGGAAGGCATACCAAGGGTTATATCATCTCCACCCCAAGGAACTCCCAGTTACATCATAGGGTAGATGTATGATGCAAACAGAAAAGCCCTTATTCTTCAAAGAGTTTAAGAGCAACAAGAACTTTTAAATTTTTAGACCCTGAACTACTATGAAGGTCTTGGCCTTATCAGCATGCCACTTGTAAACCCAAGCCAATCTAGACAAGCTGACAGGTTGGCTCAATGGATACAAGATAGAATTACTGAAGAGTTCAGACTTAGAAGGAGACAAAGGCAATTAGGTAATACTATTGGTCAACTAGATGTTGAGGTAGACCCTAAGATTAGCTTCGAAGGGGAAACCTTGACTGAAGGCCCAATGGTAGAGCCTGAGAGCCCTGTCACATTGACAACTACTTCAGCAATTCATTCTCTTAGTGAAGAACCTATTGGTGAAGGTGCATCACAACCTCTCTCTAGCCAGAGCTTGGAAGCTACACCAAGCAACGAAGGCCAAAGCTCTCTCCACCCTGAGTCACCAAGGGAAAAGGAAAATGAATTTTGTGGAGATTGAGGAGGAGGAGAGAAAGAAAAAGGAAGCTAAAGGGAGAAAGTTCCTGTACTAGGTTTGCAAGATTCATGGAAGCTGCTATCAAGGTTGCCCCCAGGCCAAACACTCAGGATGATGAGTTGAGGGCAATCAGGATAAGCTACTTGCAGACCAGGAACTATGATATTGATAATATCATCTCCGTCCCCTTAGATGAATTAATTGAACTGGCTAACATGGAATTGGTCAAAGGAAAGAAAGGATGGAAAGGATGCAAGATTACTTCTTCAAATCAAAGAAGAAAGAAGATAGAAAAGACTCTACAAGCATGTCCCTATCCTCCCCCTATTTCAAGAAAGTCTTGTACAAGAGGATGTGGCTCCACAAGAACCTCTGGTAGACAAAGAAATTGATAGGATCAAAATGATCAATTACCTGAGTGCCACAGGCCTCTATAAGAAAAATGCACTTCTTCCTTTATCCTTTGAATACATTGAGTTTGAGTATCTCAAACAACTTGAACTTGAAGAAACCAAAGAAAGAAAAATCACAAAAAGAGGTTGAGAGAATAGGTTGCAAGGTCAAGAGCCATTATCCAGAAGAGTATGAAGATGTCTGCTGATAGGTAGAAGATGATGAGCTTCTTGAAGTTGTATGGATTCTTCGGAAGGAGACTTGGTCTCATGTCTCTATCCACTATGGATGAGCAGATAAGGGTGATCAAGCAGAAGATTCAAAGAGGAGAACTAGTTAACTTACACTCCCTACCAAGTCAGGTCCCTCAAAAAATGCAGTTTAAGGTTGAACCATTAAGACAACACAAACTGAACCTCTTGCTGAACATCAGCAAGCTTCTACTTCTGATCCATAGTAGGGTTGCGTCCCCTTTTAATCTGAACCTGTGAGAGAGGAAGACACAACTGAGAAAGAAAAAGAAGATTAACAAGGTGCTACAGGCCAGTCTTCTTAGTTAAAAGTTTCAAAAAGGAGAAAAAGGATGGCTTCTAAACCAAAGCCAAAGAAGAAGAAGAAAGAGGCATCCATCTCCAAACCTCAGGATTCGTTCAAACATCTTGAGGATGTGCAACAAAAGGAGGCTACACCAACTCCAATTCAAGTAGCTCCTCTAGCATTAGGAAGACCCATCTTGTCCTAGACATACACTAGAAATCCTGAAAGATGGCATATCATCAGAGATCAAGGTGTTGAATTTCTAGACATGGCAAGACATATTCAATCTACATCTGCATGATCTTTTTGATATGAGAAGACACTATGAGAGTTTGAGTGATCCTGATCAACTTATGAAGAAAGGGATGGTCATTATCATGATGAGGACTATTAATATCTAAAGTCTTCAAGTGTTTTGGTAGCATCAGCCTAGGGGAGTTTGTAAGGTTTCATAAAAGGCTGATGCAACCCAAAACATCCAATGTCTTTCGTGCATGCATGCACAAGTGTAGTGAAGTAGAATGCTTCGGAAGTTTCACACTCTTCCTTAGAAAACATTCTATGTGTGAAATCTTCCGAAGCCAAGACCAATATCTTCCGCTAATCTTTCGGAGGAGCACGTCTCGTGGATCGGTAGAAAGTGAGCACTCTTTGTCAAACTATCGACTATCACTCATATGGCATCATACCCTTTCCCGGTACGAGGTAACTTCGTAATAAAGTCCATGGTGATATTCTCCCACTTACACTCCGGTATATCTAACGGTTGGATCTTCCCATACGGCTTCTGATGTTCGGCCTTCATTTGCAAGCAAGTAAGGCACTTACTCACATACTTCGCCATGTCGTGTTTCATACCAGACCACCAATCCTTCTTCATATCTTGATATATCTTTGTAGCACTGAGATGAATGGAGTATCGAGTCTTATGAGCTTAATCCATGATCCTCCCACATAAGTATCCATAACAAGGGATTCATCTTCTTCTGAATCGAGTTCTAACACCATGAGTGTTTTCACCTAACTCCGAGACAATACCTCTCATCTGTTCAGAGTTAAGACGATCTTCTTTCAACGCTTTGTCTTGAAACTCCTTGACCTGCTTCATCACATCGGAGGTGATCACTAACTGGTAAGCTTCACCCAAATCGGTTTAGGCCTCTTTTTTCGGCTAAGGGCGTCTGCCACCACATTGGCCTTGCCCGGATGGTAATCGATTTCGCAATCATAATCCTTTATGAGCTCCAACCATCGTCTCTGCCTCATGTTCAGGTCCTTTTGTTCGAAGAAGTACTTCAACATCTTATGGTCAGTGAATATGGTGCACTTCGTCCCGTATAGGTAGTGCCACCAAATATTTAATGCGAAGACCATAGCTACTAACTCCAAGTCATAAGTAGGGTAATTCACCTCATGAACCTTCAACTTTCGGGATGCATAAGCTATAACCTTTCCTCGTTGCATCAACATGCAACCCAACCCCGAATAAGAAGCATCTTAATAGACCACCAAATCTTCGCTTCCTTTGGATAATGATAAGACAGGAGCTTGAGTTAACCTTTCGTTTAACTCCTCAAAAGCATTATCTTGAGCTTGACCCCAAACAAACTTCACATCCTTGTGGGTCAACTTAGTCAACAGGGAAGCTATCTTAGAGAAGCCTTGAACAAATCTTCTGTAGTAGCCCGCCAAACCCAAGAAACTACGGATCTCGAATGGCGTCTTTGGAGTCTTCCATTGCATCACCGCCTCCACCTTTGTCGATTCTATCATAATCCCCTCGTGATTCACTACATGACCCAAGAACTGAACTTCGTGCAACCAGAACGCACACTTGGAGAACTTGGCATACAACTTCTCCTTTCTCAACGTCTACAACACCTCTCAAATGTGACTGGCATGCTCTGCCCGCCTTACTTTTTGAATAAATCGGATAACATCAATAAACACAATCACTGATTTGTCCAACATCATCGGGCCGACACACTCGATTCATCAAGTCTATAAAAGCAGCTGGCGCATTTGTTAAACCAAAAGACATAACAACAAACTCGTAATGTCCTCAACGCGTGCGAAAAGCTGTTTTAGGGACATCTTGCTCCTTCACCGTTAACTGATGATAACTAGATTGAAGGTCTATCTTTGAGAACCAAGTGGCACCTTGGAGATGATCTAATAAGTCATCAATCCTCGGTAATGGATACTGATTCTTCACTGTCAAATTATTCAATTCACGGTAGTCCATACACAACCTCATACTACCGTCCTTCTTCTTCACGAACAAGACCGGAGCATCCCATGGAGATATACTCGGTCTAATGAATCCTTTATCAAGAAACTCTTGCAGTTGCTCCATCAGTTCCTTCATCTCGGTCAGAGCCAACCAATATGGTGCCTTAGCAACCGGTTAGGCACCAGGTATCAAGTGTCACACCCTCAAAATCCACGTTCAGAGTTTTATCGCGAGGCGTGTGAACAAAGCAGGATCACAGTCACTAATTACTCAGAACGACAATATATGCCACATTCAAAACAAAACCAACCAAAGTTCAAATGTTTAAAACCATGCAGAAGCGTTTTGTAAATAAGACAAACTGAAAGTATAAAAAAATGCATAATATGGCAAAACACGTGCCAACGCAATATTAAAAACCCATAAATGAAAGACAAACAAATATGTCTATGAAATAAAGTCTTAGAATGCATCTTGGACCCGTGTTGTGCTCCTAATGGTAAGCTGAGTTAACGACGTGAGAATAGCATACTAAAATGTCAACACAAAGGTTTGTGAGTTCAAGAGTTTGCGTTTATCATAAATACTAACAGTTGTATAACATATGAAGTGTATTGAAATAGATAGCTAGTCAATATTCACAAGTAATAACCATAGTGATTTTGCGATCGAAGCTGACTGTGTTTCATTTGTTACCTCCCGTCACGACCTACCAGGTCATGACGATGTTTGTGTTTAGGACAAAATTGCACTCGTTCGACCTCGAGTCGCACAGATGGGGCTTGTAAGACCCAATAGTACTACCCAAGATTTCCCGTTAGTTACCATTAATAACGATCCAAAAGTGTGAGGACTTTCAAGGTATTAAGGACTATGTTAAAACATACACAACTTATAATAATAAAATAGCATTTGAGAACAAGTATGCTACCTCCCCCAGAAGAACGCTTATAAAAATAGAGGGGCATGAACTCACCTGGTGTGCTAAGATAATGAATAAAGAGACTGATGATTAGTTCAAAGACAACCCTTCAAAGGTTACCTAGAACCCTCAAGTACATAAGTACGTGTACACAAAATCTTAACAACTCTAAGTTAACCTAGTTGACCCGTTAGACCGGTTGGTGACATATTTATTAAAATATTGTTTAATCATGCATATCAACTTATCATACATGAATATCATGTAAGTTATCCACGTGCATCACATCATCAACCCAAGTTCTACCTAGGTCATCATACCATATTAGATCATCATACACTCATGCAAATCTCAAACAACCATCATGCTCAATACCAATATAAATACATCACATCAAACAATTCATACGTGAAGTCTAATCATGCACTACATGCCATGTGAAGCCACCCACGACCTCATATCCTAAACCCTGCCAATCCTACTAAGTAGGGGCCTCAGATTCGCACGGGTGTTTGACAATCATAATCACATTACTAGCATACATAGTGACAACCAATTCCAATCCTAATCAGGATCCCTAACCACTAACTACCATTAATTACCATGTAGGATCATCAAATCTAAATTCCTTACATGATCAACCAAGCATCCATATAACTCAATATTCACATTTCATAACATTAAACACCGTCAATAATCATTCTGACGTGATCCTAACATCACAAGCATGCCCAATTCATCATATCCAATGTTCCAAAAAAATAAAGTTTCCATTTTGGGTAAGTAACACCCAAAAGTGATCTAGCATCCAATTAAATCATAAATTCATCAACATTATACCTAATCAAGTTCATAACATTCATTCTGACATGTTAATCACCACCAAAACATCAAAATTCCAATTCATCATACATAAAAGTTTTTACTTTTAAAATTCTACAAATTCATGCATCACATAATCACAACTAATAAACAACATTATTAATTAGATTATTATTTTTTGTCATAGATTAGAGTTATAAAGTTACCAACGTTCAATGACAACTAGTATGTGCTCACGACACGTGTATGCAAGACTTAATGGAACTAACAGAGTTTGGTAACGGAAAATTACCGGATGTCAAATCAAGTCAATCTAGAACTCAATCTCGTGGTCTGTTGGCACACCTGGTAAGTCTTCGGGAAAACACCTGTGAACTCACACATAACTGGTACATTTGATAGTTGTGGTGTTCGTGTGTCTACATCCTTCATGTAGGCCAGATAGGCACCACATCCACGCCTCATGCACTATCCCGCCACCGCCATCGAAGTTACCTTCGGAATCCTAGTGACTCAATCACCGTAAACCGTCACCGAACTCCCATTAAGCGTTGTTAGTTGAATCATCTTCTTACGACATATGATATTCGCCTTGTAGTCCGCCAACCAATCCATTCCTAGGACTACATCAAACCCGCCTAAGGTCATCACGAAAGGTCTAACACAAAACTTATGACCTTTTAATTCTATGTCACAGCGTTCTATTATCTCAAAATTCTTGTTAGACTTACCTATAGCAGTTTCTACATCATAAGGCTCATCAATACTCCTACTACTAACTAGCAACTTAGCATAAAAAGCAACAAAAATAAAAATCCTACTAGCACCTGAATCAAATAACACAAAAACAAGAGTTTGATTTATTAGAAACGTACATGACATAACATTGGGGTCCGTCCTATCCTCCTCCCTGGTCATCATGAAAGCCCTGGCACTAGCTTTCCGTCCTTCACTCCCGGTGGTCTTATTCGCCCTACTACTCTCAGCCCTTTGATTCTTGCATTCCCTCATCATGTGGTCCTCCTCGCCACAGTTATAACACCTCCTTACTCTACAGTCCTTTGCCACATGTCTAGTCTTTCCACACTGGAAATAGATGTTGGATCCCACCCTACATTCTCTGGTGTGCTCCTTTCCACATTTGCCACACCTCTTCAACCCCGCACCGGGTGTGACAACATGTCGGTCATCCACCCTCGCAACCTTGTTGATTGGAGTGGCCCCACCATGTCCAAACCTCTTCCCACTCCTGTTCCAGTCACCACCACCCTTCTTACTCACCTTAGCCACCACCACCTCCCTTTCATCATATAGTCTACCCACCAAATCAACCACCGACCTAAACATGCTTGGCCGGGCGGAGATCATATGCCTGTAGATATCCGCCGTAAATCCTTGGATATACCTCTTGATCTTTCGTGACAGAGGCGTCACCTGATCCGGCACCAGCCGTGCCATCCCGTTAAACTTGGTGGTGTACTGTTGGTGTGTCATGGTTCCCGCCTCCAGCTGCAGGAACTCACTCTCCACCTTGTCGAGTTCTCGATGAGGACATAACTCCTTAATCACCAGCTTCTTCAACTCTACCCACCTCATCCTGCCAATTGCCCTACTACCCTCAGCTTGGACAATATTGTCCTACCAGCATAAGGACAATTCCATAAATAATGGGCGGCGAACTTCACCTTCTGATCCTCCCGACACTCGCTGATATCTAGAACAACTTCCATCTCTCTCACCCACCGGTGAGCAGCAGTAGTAGTGCCATTGCCATAAAAAGTCGGGGGCTTGCATCTTTTAAATGGCCCATAATTACAGCTTCGTGTTGCCTTAGGCACTGGCTCTTCTTCTTCTTCCTCATTAGTAAAGAAAACTGTCACAGTCTCCGGTTGCCGTTTCCCTCCTGATGACCTAGTCCTCTCCTTCCTTTCTCCTTCCTGCACAGCTTTGATCACCTTAGTCACCACAGACGGTAAGATCATCTACATGACCTTGTGAACCTCTTCTATAACAGCCTACTTCACCGAGGCCCTTAAGTTAGCACTCTCGTCACCACCCTCCGGATAAGGGGTCTTGGGTTCTTCATGGGCCACCTCTTCAGCTCTAGGCATTCCTCTTGTGACCCGTGGTCCAAAACCACGTCCATCTTGTCCTCCACGACCTCCACCACATGAAGCCTTAGAAGGTCTACCATCGTCCATCTCCTAACACGTTATAAGATTCAAACACTAACGCGTTCATTCAACGGAATAGCTCAGTTTATGTCAAGTATAGTAAGTCCCTAATTATAGTGACCAGTTGTGATTAGCCACTTACTTTATTCTTCATACCCCAAGCATTTCCTATCCTGACTACATCAGTATCTAAATCTACTAAAAGCACATAAATCACATAACATGGCACGTAATATAGGTTAACATTAAGAAAATACCTGATAGCATGCAGCTACTCAAACTAGCATCCCTTCCCTTTGTCCTATTCTCAATTTAAGTTTAGGTTTCTTTTGAAAATTTTAACCCATTTCACTTAAACTTTAGCTCTCATACCAACTTGTAAGGCCCCATACCCGGGACGCTTACAGTCGGTCAATCATTGCACATAAAACATAGCATTACATTTAAGTTTACTAAAGCAGTGCAGCGGAATAATTTAAAATCATTTCATTCATTGTTTTTGCAAAATAATGCAACATTCATAGTAATAACAAAACATCGTTTGTTTGCATTACAATGCAAAAACGTTATCATTTAACAAAATGGATGTCTTCCAAAAATGCCAAGTAGTCTCCCCATGCCATCCTCAGCAACATTAACCTGTCAACTGAAAACACATAAAAGTCAGCGTTGCTGAGTGAGTTCTAGTTTTATAAAAATAAAATACTTTTCTTTCATTTAAAACCGTTCTTTACCATACGTGATCATACAACATACGTACACATAGACAATGTTATTATTATCTTCCACTACCATTCATTATCCAACTTTCTTTAATTCTTTTCGGATCAATGTCATTAGCTATATCCCAAACGTAGGCACAAAGTGGATACTGGGCCGAGGTCTATAAATAGACCCCATTCATTACGCACAAAGCCTGGCACTAGTACCAGGGCAAGCGACAAGGATCCCATACATAAGTTTACCCCAAATGTAGGCACAAAGCAGGTACTAGGCCGAAGTCTATAAATAGACCCCCATTCATTGCACACAAAGCCTAGCACCAGTACCGGGAAAAAACTTATCCATTCATTCATTCTTTCACTAATGCATGCATTTTTTCATTCTTTATGTTCCTTTTTTCACTATCTTTCTACTTTTTATTACATACTACTTTATGTTTATTGCTATTAATCACACCACACAAAGCCACAGAAAGTAAACATACGTAATAGTGAACATCAACATAAACATAACCTTACCATACATAGCATCATCACACATCATCAAACATTATAAAACATCCTCATACCTACCACATATCATAACATCATCCATCATATCACATATGACATCATAAAGTCAACTTACATCACCCCAGGAACATCCCAAGTCAAAGCCTACACTTTACCTTTCCCCCAAAATTTAGAAAAATATTCTAAGTCCTATGAGCATAGGCACTATGCAGGCGCATGGCCTTTTGAGCCCGTGGGGAACACTTAAGCGTATGGGAAACTTCTGGGTGCATGGGTACTATTGGGGTGTACGGCCCAACACTTTATCATTTTAGGCGATTCTAGGCGCATGGGCACTATGCAGGCGCATGAACACTTAGTCAAATTCAGTCTATTCTGGACGCATGGCTACTATTTGGGCGCATAGGACATTTAGGAAAATTTTGACCATTGGGCGCATGGGCCAAATCCAGGCGCATGGGCAGTCAATTCAAACTACTAACATCATAATTAGCCCAAATCAGCAATTCATCATGTTCTAAGCTTATTTCTAACATTCTAAGCATCATAACATGAACATGGTATCATCATAGGATCAAGTACACCCAAAATCATAACCCACCAACAATCACACACTTACACACATACAGGTACACAACCCATATTTACAAAAACATAATCACATACATTTTCAGGCCCATAATCAGTTAAAACACATAAAAACGGGGTTCTAGAACTCATCTTTAACAACCTTCGAGTATGACTTTTTTAATCCCGTTTGCACTATGAGTTCAACCGCCTAGAAACCCACCCAAAACACACACCCGGACACAAAATCACATGTATAAGAATACAACCAAGGCATAGGCCGGTCAAGAACAATTTAAAACCAAGAATTCTTACCTTGAATTCAAATTTCTTGTTCTTCTTCTTCAAAATCCGAAAATTAAGCTTTTCTTCTTTCTCTCTCAAAAAAATCCGAATGAAAGGAAATTTGCAGAGAATGTGGGCGACCATGTTGCTTTATTCACCAACTTTTATACTTTTATCCTTTTTGATACATTTAGCCCCTCTACTTAGACTGAATTGTGTTTATTCCTTTATTCACTTTCATTCGTCTTAAATTTCGGGTGTTACAATTTGATACCGATTGGTGTTAGAAGTATTTTGGCCAAAGATACTTATACACCAATAGTTGATTTGTGTACATTTTTAAGCAACTTTGCTTGAGAAAACTATTAATTGACGATATGAAGAAAGCTAAGGAGGACATTGTGCAAGTTAGATGTCACATCCCGACCGACGGCGAAATCATCGCGGCGGAGGAATGTGAAATGATTGTTCATAGCACATGGAACTAATAAGTTGAAATAATATTCAATATCATTTTTATTGAACAATACAAGACAATTAAATCATTACATTACAAATGAGATATAAACAACAACATAATATTTTCAATTAACTAAGTCCAAGTCCTATATGAGCACGAAGAGATCCTCAAGTATCAAACCTGAAACATGTTAAATATAAAGGATCAACTTTGATAGTGATTTCCCATGGGTTAAAGGTACATATATATAAAAAGATTTACAAGTACCAATTTATGTCAATGGTTATGAATTATGCAAGTTTATAGAACACATATAGCTACAACCAAACCTCGACTTGATTACAACTTTATATGATTGGCTAAGTGTACTTAGTTCCCATGATGAACAAGTCATACATCATTAGGAGCTGGCAATACATTGACTTTAGCACCAAATAGCTTTTTAGGCCCAAAGATCTAAGACGTCGCCATGCTAGCAATAGTTAATGACTGTAAACAAAATATGTATCTCATATAAGACTTACAATAACACAAATAAGCACGACAAAATGGTAAAGATGAATTGCATGTGCATTTACAAGTTTCACGATATTTACAAGTGTAAGTTGATAAGGTTAACATGTTTAACCCCAAAAGGTGTGAAATTAAGTAAAATGGGCATGGAGAACTCATATGGAAAACTCACATGCTATAACTTGCACTTAAGATAAGAATAAGAAGATAAGATGGTTCCAACGATTTCTTCACGGTTCAACCTAAGATTTGGTGTCTTAGGATTAAGGTTTTATTTGGAATTAAGGTTTCATTTGGAATTAAAGATATGACACAAGAGTAAACATGAATTAAGGTTTCATTTGGAATTTGAAGGGTTTTTTTTAATAACCAAATCAATTAAAATAAAATAGAATAAAATAAGAACGATGGTGAAAGGTTCAATAATTAATTTATTAATAAAGATTAAATATGATGTGTGTGAAAAAAATTAATTAATTTAATAATTAATTATTTAAAATTTGTTAAAAGAGAATTAATTGATTATTTATAATAAATGATCTTAAAATTATCTAAAATTATTTTATAAAGTTTTGAGCTTTTATATAATTTATTATAATGGTCTTATAATATCAAGCCTTAAAAATAGAAATAAAGTATAATCGAAATTTTATTATTTTATAAGTTTCAAGAACTTAAATGAAATTTTAAGGAATAACTTTTTAACTAATTATATATAACATGGTTATATGAATAGATGAATAATTAATTATGTAAATAATTATTTAAATAACTATTTGAAAAATTAGTTATTTAACATGTAAATTCATAATGTTTTAAAATAATCTAAATTTGAACTATAATTGATTTATAATATTTAAATCTTATAAATGACTCCATAATCTTTTATAACCTATTTATTCAAAAAAAAAATTAAATTTAAGAAATATAAATTTTAAAACCTTTAAAATTAATTTAATAATTTACAAAATGTTGCAGTTAAAAAAATAATTTTAATTTTTATTTATTAACGTAATGATAATTTTTCTGAACAAAAGAATGTAAAAAAATAATTAAAACCAAAGGTTGGTGGAGGCCCGGTTCGAACCCGGGTCCTCCAGCCTATGGTTGTGACTAACTACCAATTGGGCTAAAGCCTAAATATGTTTAAAACTCCCTTTAAAACCTTTTAAACATTAATTGCTTTTAATCCCCCAAATCAACATGAACCCTAGTTGATCTTGATCCAAATTGGACATCATATTGATGTTGTTAATGGATTTAAACTTAGGTCTTTCAATGCCCATATGAAACCGAGTGTGTATGCGGATTTAATTACCAGAATGATGATTGAAATGAAGTTACAAGATGAAGGACTAGTCGCGACCACGGTTGAATATGCTCGAGATGCAAACGTTGCTGAAAATCAAACTAACTTCATGGGTAGATTCTAAAGATGACGATAGGTAGTAGCCCTCAATCATTTTTGATCTCATTTGCCCAGAAGATGGAGTTCGGCTAAGCCGTTGGTTCAAAATGAATGTGTTGATTGATGGTGATGTATTGTTGTATTTCAGATGAAATTGCAAGTTCTGTTAGTTTAAGAGCATTAGTTTGATGGTTTACCCCGATTATTAAAGCTCTATTTAATTAGTTTCAAGTCGGTTAAGTTCATGATTTGAATGTGAATTTCGGTTTTGAGTTAGATTTCTTTAACCGAAGTTATTCCAAATTAACATGGGCATTTTGATTCGAAACAATCGAGGAGATGATTCGATGGTGTTTAATTGAAATTAAGTGGGTTGTTTTGTGGTTAAAAACACTCGTCGGACCATGCCGGAAGTGTGTCAGAGATGTGGCCGGGAAAACGGGACGGGGGTTGGGTTTTTGTTCCGAGAACTTCAAATTTACAACTTAGGTCCCTGTAATTTTTAGATTTGTTATTTTATGGATGAAACTTCTATATTAAGTTTCAAAAATTACAAATTAGACCCTAAACTTATAAAACTAATCAAATTAATTATTTATAAGTCTTTATAACTTTTATAAAGCTTGTGGATTTTATAATTTTTTTTATTTCTAATAATTAAAATTTATAGTTACTAATAAACCTTTATAAGTCCAAATTAATAAAAACTCATAAATAAATAACAAATCTTATAAACTTATAAATTAATTAAATGGTAAAATAAATAAATAAATAAATATGAATTTAAATCCCAACTTAATACATTCATGGTTTATAAATCACCAAAATGAGTGCAGTTGTTTGATTAAGGTGCTTGATTTATATAATTGACAAAGCGGGTTCGTGTCCATATTTTCAAAAATAGCAAATGTTACATTAGATTTGATCTATTCTCTTGTGTCTTTTGATATTATGGTTCATTTAGTTTTGCAGTTACCTGATGAAATGATTCGTGAAGGTCCAGTATGTATGAGATGGATGTATCCGTTTGAAAGATATATGGAAAAACTAAAAAAATATGTTAGAAACAAGTTAAGACGAGAAGGTTGTATAGCTGAAGGTTATGTTGCTGAAAAAGCTCTATCATTTTGTTTGAGGTACCTTCGAGATGTTGAGACTCAGTTCAATCGCCCTAATAAAAAATGAAGATATCATATCGACAAAAGAAAGATATATTCATTTGAGTCAAAATGTCGTCCGGCTAGCGCAAAAAAGATGAAATATCTTTCTCCAAGCGAAAAACTTAAGTTAGAATAGTTTGTCCTCGATAGTTGTCAAGAAGTCAGAGACTATATGAAGTAAGAGTTCATATCTTTAAGTTTTTATCATTAGTTAAATATATTTCGTTCCTTTTTTATTATATATATATATTTGTCAACAATATAGCAAATTCAAATCTGAACGCCCATATGAGGATGTCATAACCAAATTTCCATCATGGTTTCTCGAGAAGGTAAACCGTGTACAAAATTCTTTTAGGTTTCAAACATGAATTCAAATCTACATTTGTTAGCTAATTTATATATAACATATTATTTTCTTAGGTTTATTCGATGAAAATTCAAAATTCTCCAGATTTTCAATCAGAGTTGTATGCACTTTCAATGGATGTGGATGTAAAGGCCTATAATTACACTGCTTGCATAGTCAACGGTAATAGGTTTATGGTACTAGCACATGACGCTCTATGCAAAACTCAAAATTCCGATGTTTTATTGGAGGGTGAGAATGGTGAGAAATATTATGGCCAAATTGAAGAGATTATTGAGTTGTGCTATGCAAACGGGTATTCCAAAGTCCTATTTCATTGCAAATGGTTCGATCGAAAGGGTGTTTCATACGACAATAATATCACCAATATCAACACAGAATGCGAATGGGACAAAGAAGATCAACTCATATTTTCTTCCTAAGCTAAACAAGTGTTCTACATCCGAGAACCTTCTCGAAGAAACCAAAATAATAATAACTGGTGGGTCGTCGAGAATGTTAATCATCGTAAAATTTGGGATCGATTGCCATCCAATGATGTCGTCATGGAGAACATTCAAAATGTTGATAATGACTTAACAGAAGATCTTGACGTCGTTTATAATCATTCTTCATCTAATAGTGTACTTTTCATTGACTTCACCCAATACTTTCAAAATATTCCTACTTATGTAGTCGATGACGAGACTGCAAGTAAAGTTAATCCATCAAATGTTACTACTAATGTGATGTCTGAGGACGAGGGTGATTATGATGAAGAGGATTTTTATTATGATACTGAGGGGTCTGACAATGAGACTGAAGTATATGAGGGAGACTCAGATTAAAAGATTTGTTACAATTTTTATATGTATATATTTAACATAAAACTTTGTTTCTATTTTTGTATTGTGGTTAATAACTTTATTCTTATAATGTGTATATCTTATAATTTTTGCAGATATGATATCTTTTTGGATTGTTTTGGTATATCTCATGGTTGATGTCATGAGCCATGGAGGTGATGGTGCGGGGGATCCACCACTTCCTCCTTTTGGTGCGCCCAGAAGTCATTAGTTGGATGGTAGTATTATAATTCTTGTTTATAAAATTATTATTAATATATATTGTAATTATTGATTTTCTATTATAAATGCAGGTTTGCCTTCCCAAAAACAAGAGGGAAGGCAAAAAATAAAAAGTTGCAATAGGAGTTAGAAAAAAAGGGGACCTTTATCTCTTCCTTTTGACAGAGCTGCCATGTATACCCCAGTCGGTAAACTTAATGATATGTTTGTTCATGAGGTGGGGATATACATGGAGGCTAATTATCCTTTTAATGTATGTTCATGGACTAATCTTTCAGATGCTCAGAAAATGCATTGGAGGAGCATATGACAGTAACTTTTATATGTTTTATGTTTATTTTTCGGTATTTATTTAACTAACGTCATTTTGTTTAATTTAAATGTAGCGACGCTTTGATTTTTCGGGTGACATTTGTTTTGTGTATCTCAAACGATTCTAAAAAACAACAAAAAAAATACATTTTGAGCGTGTTGGAGGATATGAAGATGTGGAACAAGCAAGGCTCAACCATCCAAGGGTAATGAATCATGAAAATTGGAGAAAAAAATTGATTTTTCTTAAGTGACAGACACAAATAAACCACATCATCAAACAAAGCAAACCGAAAAAAACAATACACTAATCGTGGGGGACTGCCTCATATAGTAGTTATTGTTATAAGAAAGTAATGTTTTAATTATATGTATGTGTGTTGTATACAAGTATTTGTTTAATATATATACTTATAAATGTTAAACAGAATAATAGCGGACTTGAGGCACTTCAAAATGCTCATACCATTAAAGATGGGAAATTAGATAAGAATGCTGATATAAGTAAAGATGGGACCTTTGATACAAATATATAAGAGCAACAATATGTATGTTTTATATAAAGTAGAGTTTTAAAAAATTAAAGATGGGACCTTTTTGTGTGTGTGTGTGTGTGTATATATATATATATCAAATCACTTTTTGTTAATTAATGTAGAATCAACTCAAAATATGGTTTGATGAGCTAACCAATCCATCCCGAGAACCAAATCGAAACCACCTAAGGTCATCACGAACGGTCTAACAGGAAACTTATGACCTTCTAGCTCCACTTCACAATTCTCTATCATCTCAGAAATCCTGGTAGACTTACCTATGACAGTTTCTACATCAAAGGGCGCATCGACATGTCTACAACTAACAGGCAACTTAGCACAGAAAGCAGCAGAAATAAAACTTTTAGTAACACCAGAATCGAACAACACAGAAGCTAAAGTTTGGTTCACTAGAAACGTACCGGACACAACATCAGGGTCCGTCTTAGCTTCCCCTATGTCATGGTGAATGCCCTGGCGCTCGCCCTCGGTCCTTCACCTCCCGTCTTCTTCCCCCCGAAACCCTCAGCCCTCGGCTTCATACACTCCCTACTCATGTGGCCCTCCACGCCACAGTTAAAGCACCGGACCGTACGACAGTCCTTGGCTATATGCCCCACCTTCCGACACTTGAAGCACACGTTTGACCGCAGCCTACATTCCCCACTATGCTCTCTCCCACACCTACCGCACCTCTTCATACCCGCACCCCGATGTGACAAAACGGCGGTCGTCCACCCGTGCCTTCTTGTTACCCGTCGAGGCATCATCCCGACCAAACCTCTTCCCCTACCAGTTTCGATCACCACCGCCCTTCCTGCTACCCTTCGCCACCACCACTACAGCTCTCTCATCATACAATCTCCCTGCCAAGTCAACTACTGACCTAAACATGCTCGGTCAGGCGGCGATCATGTGCCTGCGGAAATTTGCTGGCAAACCCTGAATGTACCTCTTAATCTTCCGTGATAGAGGCGTCACTTGATCCGGCACCAGACGTGCCATCTCGTTGAACATTGTGGTGTATTGCTAGTGTCTCATGGTTCCCGCCTCCAGTTGCAGGAACTCCCTCTCAACCTTGTCCATTTCCCAGTGAGGACAAAACTCCTAAATTACCAACTTTTTCAGCTCCGACCATCTTATTCTTCCAATAGCCCTGCTACCCTCAGCTTGGAGAATGTTGTCCCACTAGCATAAAGCTTGGACAATGGGCAACAAACTTTACTTTCTTGTCCTCTCGGCACTCGCTGATATTTAAAACAACCTCCATTTCTCTCACCCATAGGTGAGCCGCAGCAGCGGTGCCGTTACCGTCAAAATTAGGGGGTTTGCATTGTTGAAACACCCCATAATTGCATCCTCGTGTTACCTCCTGCACGGGCTCTTCTTCCTCCTCCTCTTCTTCATCATCGGAGAGAACCGTTTCAGGCTCCGGTTGCTGTCGTCCTCCTGAAGACCTATTCCTCTCCTTCCTTTCCCCATCCCATACAGCTTTGATAACTTCGGTCACTACAAACGGTAAGATTGTCTGCATGACCTGATGCACCTCTTCAACCACCGCCTCTTTCACCGAGGCCTTCAAGTTTGCACTCTCATCACAACCCCCCGGATGAGGGGTTTCGGGTTCTTCATGAACCACCTTCTCAACTATGTATCTTCCTCTTGTGAACCGTGGTCCAGCACCACGTCCACCACCACCTCCACTACGAGAGGCTTTCAAAGATCTACCACTAGCCATTCACACGCACATTGAAAGATTCAAACACCAACACGATCATTCAAGGAAACAGCTCAGTTTATGTCATGTATAGTAAGTCCCTAATTACAGTGGCCAGTTGTGATTAGCCACTTACTTTACTCTTCATACCCCAAGCATTACCTGTCCTGACTACATCAGTATTTAAATCTACATACAACACATAACCACATACCATGCACACATAA
>BJCM01184312.1:0-11985 GCA_018326385.1 Flaveria bidentis
CAGAATTGTTGAAAACACGCTTGGTGTTAGAACTCGATTTGGGAGGATATGGATTCCTCGTTTTGGGGATCTACGGGTGAAGATTATGGATGAAGCTCATAATACTCGATACTATATTCATCCCAGTGCTACAAAGATGTACCAACACATGAAAAAAGATTATTGGTGGCCGAGTATGAAGTGTGACGTAGTGGAGTATGTGAGTAAGTGCCTTACTTGCTTGCAATTGAAGGCTGAGCATCAAAAGCCGTATGGGAAGATCCAACCTTTGGATATACCGGAATGGAAGTGGGAGCACATCACCATGGATCTCATTATGAAGCTGCCACGTACTCCAAAGGGGTATGATGCTATATGGGTGATTATTGACTGCTTGACGAAGAGTGCTCACTTCCTACCGATCCGCGAGACATATTCATCTGAGAGGTTGGCTGACCTGTTCATCAAGGAAATTGTAACTCATCATGGTGTACCGGTGTCTATTGTGTCTGATCGTGACACCCGGTTTACATCCAAATTTTGGAAGAAATTTACGACGCTATGGGGACGATGTTACATATCAGCACGGCTTATCATCCCCAGACTGATGGTCAATCTGAGAGGACCATTTAGACATTGGAGGACATGCTTAGGGCATGTGTGATTGACTTTGGGGGAAGTTGGGATGACCACTTATCGTTAGTTGAATTCTCATACAACAACAGCTATCATGCCAACATTGGTATGCCACCTTATGAGATGCTATACAGTAGGAGATGCAGAACACCCGTTTGTTGGGATGATATTGGTCATAAAGAGTTAGGGAGCGTCGAGGTGATCGAGGCTATGAATGAGAAGCTTGAAAGGATCAAAGCCTTGATGAAGGCAGCCAAAGATAGACAGAAGTCATATGCTGATAAAAGACGCAGACCGATTGAGTTCCAGGTGGGTGACCGGGTTATGTTGAAGGTATCACCTTGGAAGGGTATCATCCAGTTCCGAAAGCGGGGCAAGTTGAGACCGAGGTACATAGGCCCTTTCCAAATCATTGCTCGAGTATGAGAGGTGGCCTATAGACTGGAGTTACCAGATGAGTTAAGTGGAATTCACCCGACATTCCACGTATCTCATCTAAGGAAGTGCTTGGCGGATGAAGATATGATTGTTCCACTGAAGGATATCGAAGTAGATGAATGGCTCAATTATATGGAGCAACTAGTGGCAATCATCGATCGAAAAGAAAAGAGGCTGAGAAATAAAGTGGTTCCTCTTGTGCGTGTACAGTGGAAGCACAGGAAAGGATCCGAGTCAACGTGGGAGACTGAAGAAGAAATGAGGCAGCATTACCCACGTTTGTTCGAGGAATAATAGGTTTCGAGGACGAAACCTATATAAGGGGGGTGGACTTATAACACTCGGATATTTTCTTTGAAGCTGACGAAAGAAGAAAAGGAAATAAAGTCCAAAGTCGGGGGACCAAACTTGCCAAAACGCGAGAAAGTTCGGAAGAGAAGGAGAATAAGAGGGGAGGGCAGCCCACACCCTCCCCACATCTCCAAAAACTCAGCAAAGAAAAGAAAGAAGAGAGAAAAGGGAGAAAAGAAGAGAAAAAAGTTGGTTCAGGTAGATTCAAGCGTGCAAAATCGTCGTGTAGCGGGTCCAATCGAAGCTCTACTTCTCGGTGTTGTTTGTGTGAGTTCTATGACCCCTCTTTTACACGTTTTTGCATGATTTGGGGCTGGAACACATCTGAAACCCGTTTTGAAAAGTGTGTGTGTGTGTTGACCCGTATGTATGCGTTTGTGTGTAATGTGAGTGATGTGAGTGATGTATGTTTTCGGGCTTGTGTGTGCTAAATGGTGTTGTGGTATCCTTATTCTAAGGTTTAGGATGGTTCATTTGGGATTAGAATGGGTTAGGATGAGCTTGGAGGTCGAAAATGGCAGATTGGGTTCGGGATGAACTGCATTCTGCATCAACTAGGGCTACGCGACCAAATGAAGGCCATACGGCCGAATGAGGTGCGATTGAGGTTCATTCGCACGCTGGAGAGTTCGTTCACATGATTGGGGGCTAGTCGCATGGGGAGTCATGCGACTGAGGGCCCATTCGCATAAATGCTCATCCGCATTAGTTTCATCCGCGTTGGTGTTCATCCGCATGAGGTCCATTCGCATGATGTTCAGTCGCCCGGAGGCCATGCAACTGAAGGGTACCCATACTCCCAAATAGGGTTGTTGTACCTAAGGAAAAGAATAGTTTAATCACTGACTTTCGGGGGAAAGTGCAGATGTAAATTTTGACGTGGAAGTTCCTGTAAGTTCATGTAAGATGATTGTAGTGGCCTTAGAGGTTATGTTGGGCATGATGATGTATGATGTTGCATGTTTATGCATTATTCATGTTATGCATGTATGTATGATGCCCTGTATGATGATGTTGATGACTGTGTATGTTATGTTCCTTATTATGATGTATGCTTATCTTTCCCGTGACTTTACGTTGAATGTTAATGAATGAAATGAAAATATTATGTAACGTAAAGTGGAAGATAATGAAAAGTGAAACATGATGAATGAATGCATGCATTAATGAACGAATGAATGTAAGAAAGGCTTGCAAGCAAATGTATGGAGGTGCACACTCAATGAAGGTGTTAGCTCAACGGTGTGCAGGTTAGTTACCTCGAAGGATGCACACTGGGGTCCAATCTTTTTGATTGACCATATGTATGGGATCCTTGCTACTTGCCCTAGGTGTTGGAGTCAGCTTTGTGCATAGTGTTCAAGGTCTATGAAAGACCTCAGGCCCAGTTATCCGCTTCGTGCACAATGTTCAGGGTATAGCATATGGCATTGGTCTAAAATGAAAGAGAAAAGATAAGTGATGAATGTACTTGCCCTAGGTACTGGAGCTAGCTCCGTGCCTAATGTTCGAGGCCTATGAAAGACCTCAGGCTCAGTTACCCGCTTCGTGCACAATGTTCGGGGTAATGTACATGTCATCAAAAGTAATGAACGTACGAATGAAAGGATGAAAGTATGAATGAATGAAAGATGAAGAAGATAATGTTATTATCTATGTGTACGTATGATGTATGATCGTATGAAAAGTAAAGAACGGTTTTAAAAAAAGAAAAGTATGTTTATTATAAAACTAGAACTCACTCAGCAACGCTGACTTTTATGTGTTTCCAGTTGGCAGGTAATGGTTGCTGAGGATGGCACGAGGCGGTTACTCAGCTCTTTTGGATGGCATCCGTATTTATAATGCTTTTGTGATGTAATGCAACATGTATTTTGTAACTTGATAACGATGTATTGTTTTGCAAAAGCCTTTATAATGAAATGGAATGTTTATGTAAATGTTTTCGCTGCAACGTTTTTATGTAAGATTATGGAAATATATGTTTTATGTGCGATGATTGAATAGCTGTAAGCGTCCCGGGAACGTGGCCTTACATCTACGATCTTCACTCATGTTGTTGTTGTTACCATTGCATTAGTAGCACCATTGCATAACACGGTTGCAAGCCGCATAGAAACCTAAAAAGTTCACCACTGTGAACTTCAAACATTGGCAGCAAAATATGTTCTTCTATTTGACAATATTAAACCTTGCAAGATTCTTGACTGAAACCGCTCCCTAAATCATTGAAGGGGAAATGGATCCTCAATATGTGAGCGCGGTTCACACTTGGAATCATTCTGGTTTCTTGTGACTTAACTATGTCCTTAACAACATAGTGGATTCACTGTATAATGTGTATTGCAAAGCTAAGACTTCCAAAGAATTATGGGAGTCTTTGAAATGCAAATACAAAATAGAAGATACAGGCACTAAGAAATTTGTGGTGACAGATTTTTTGGATTTTAAAATGATTGACTCCAAAACTATTATGAATCAAGTCCAAGAGTTGTAGGTTATTCTTCATAATATTCAAGTAGAAGGAATGATGCTCAATGAGACAAAAAAAGTTGCAATGATAAAAAAACTACCACCAAGCTAGATTTATTTAAAGAACTATCTTAAACATAAGCAAAAGGAAATGACCATTAAAGATCTTGTGGTCCATCATCGTATTGAAGAAGACAACAAAGTTGCTCAAAAAGAAATCTCAATTCCCAAATTTATAAATTCTAATGTTATTAGCATGGTCAATCCTTTATGGGTAACAAAAACACAGGTTGGGCTGTTAAGAAACCAAATGGGAAAGGATTTCATCATAAACGTAAAGGTGTAATTGTGAAATAGAAATTCCAAGGTACCTGTTACAATTGCAACAAGTCAGGTCATCATGAAAATGATAGTACAAGATATTGATATGTGTACTTTTAAGAGTAAGGACGAGGCTATAGATAAGTTTATCTTATTCAAAACTGAAGTTGTGAATCAACTGAATCGGAAAATTAAAAACGTAAGGAGCGACTTTGAAGGTGAATATGTTTCACCTTTTGTTGATGTATATGCAAAATATGGAATCATACATGAGCTCATGCCTCCTTACCCCCTCGATCAAATGGCATAGCGGAATGCAAAAATCACACTTTGAAAGAAATGATGAATGTCATGATTATAAGTTTTGGGATAAGCCAAAGCATATGGGGGGAAGCAATTTATCGCTAAATTATATCTTGAACATGATACCTAATAAGAAGAAAGATGTAACGCCATACGAATTATGGACAGGATATAAACCATCATATAAATACTTGCACGTGTAGGGGTGCCTAGCCAAGGTGGTAGTGACCCCACCGAATTATCTACTAATAGGACCTAAAACAGTAGATTGTGTATTTATATGATACACCCGTCCTGGTGGTGCATTTTGTTTTCTTGTGTGTGATTCCAAGAACCCTGGAATACACAACGACACCATAATAGGATCTAAGGATGCTTCATGGTTTGAGCATGTGTTCCCATGCTTGGGTAAAGATGAATCGACTTTTTCAAAATTGGTTGAGGAAATTATTCCAGAGGATGAGGTTGAAAATAATGAACCTAAAAAACAATCGAAGACTGAGTAAGTTGAAATCCGAAAGAGTGAACGACAATGGACTAAAAAATTCCTTTAGCCCTCATTTTCTTACCTTTATGGTAGAAGAGGAACTGCAAACATATCAGCAAGCGGTAAATTCTTCAAAGGACCTCAGTGGAGGGAGGGCATCAAAGTTGAGATAGAATCTATCTTAAAAATCATACTTGGGAACTAGTGGATCTTCCTCAAGGATGTAAACCACTAGGATATCGATGGATATTCAAGAAAAAGATGAAGTCATATGGCACCATTGATAAGTACAAGGAAAGGTTGGTAATCAAAGGATATAAACAACGAAAAGATTTAGATTACTTTGATATATATTTGCTTGTTACGTGAATAACCTCCATCAGGTTGGTACTTGCCATTGCCGCTATTAGAAATTTGGAAGTTCACTAAATGGATGTGAATACAACTTTATTGAATGGAAATCTAGAGGAAGAGATTTACATGGAACAACCTGAAGGCTTCATAGCCACCGTATAAGAAAAGAAAGTGTGTAAACTTATAAAATCCTTGTATGGGTTGAAACAAGCTCCAAAACAATGGCACTAAAAGTTTGATCATGCCATACTTGATGTTGGGTTCAAAATCAACAAATAGGACAAATGTGTATATATGAAGGACACATCAGATATATATGTTATTTCGTGTCTATATGTAGATTATATTCTAATTACAGGAAGTGATGAAAAAAATCATAATATCTACAAAGAGCATGCTAAAAGCAAGATTTGACATGAAAGACATGGGTTCAAAGATGTGATTATGAGTGAGTAAAAATGACGCAAATCCAAAATGGACTTGATTTAAGTCAATCCTACTATGTGGACAAAATTCTTGAGAAGTTTAATGGAAATAACTCTAATGTAGCTAGAACTCCCATTGACACAAGTCAACATCTAGCTAAGAATAAAGGTAAACTTGTTAACCAGTTAGAATACTCAAGCATTATCAGCATCTTGATATATCTTATGAGTTGTACAAGACCAAACTTAGCATATGTTGTAAGCAAGCTAAGTAGATACGCGAGCAACCCAAGTTCAAGTCCTTGGAAATGTATGACTCGGTTTCTTTGGTACTTAAGATACACTCAGGAATACAGGTTGCATTATAACAGATATCTAGTAGTTATCAAAGGACACTGTGATGCAAATTGGATATTGACACGAATGATTCCAGAGCAACAAGTGGGTATGTATTTACACTTAGAGGTGCAACTATATTGCGGAACTTGTCAAAATAAACGATCATTGCTAGATCCACGATGGAAACAGAATTCATCACTTTAGATAAAACGAGTGAAGAGGTAGAATGGCTACTTCAATTTGTTGAGTATATACCAAGATGGCCTAAGCCAACATCGGCCATTTGTATACATTGTGTTAGCCAATGGGAAACTGGCAGAGCTGATAGCATAATGTATAATAGTAAGAACAGACATATTAGACATAGACATTATACGGTATGACAAATAATCTCTACAAGAATTATCACTGTTGACTACGTGAAGTCAAAGGATAATATCATGGATCCGCTAACAAAAGGCCTGAGTAGAAAGTTAGTTTAGAAGTCCCCAATAGGAATGGGACTGAAGCCCTTGAAAATTAAAATTCATATGAAGAAAACCTAACTTAATAAACTATAGATCCCAAGAATTGAGTTCAATAAGAAAACATAATTGTATGAATTAGTGAGGTCATTATGGGGGGAGGGGGTAACCCTACGTATTTGAAAGGGAGTTTCTTACAAAGTTTAGTAAAATTCCTAGTCCATTCTCAAAAATGACAAGTACGAGGCTAAGCCTATGGCTTTCAATGAGTCGACTAATGTGTCCATACGTAGTGAATCACCTATGTGAGAGAGAAGTGGGGTAGCTTTAAAGGGTATTGCTTGAGTACAATACTTAATGGCTCTAGCAGAACCATGCATATGTTCATGACCATACCGAACATAACTATGAGGACTTAGCATTTTCAGGGAGAGTCTTGTGTGAAACATATTATCACCTACATAAACAACAGACGAGTTCAAAGACATCGCCATCCACTCAGAGGCAATAGAAATTTAATCAGAATGTTGATGTTTCTTAGATCGACTTCCATTCATATGGGGGATTGTTGGTGTGAAAATTGAATGAGATGTTGAAATCTCAAATTGTTATTTTTAAGAGAATTGTATATAGTCCCACATTAGTGTGAGAACAAATCTTTATTTAGTTTATATGTTTAAGCCTCCAAAAATATTATATGATTATGTTGTGTTCTACTCAAGCACCTACCTACACACAACGGGGGTGTAGAAAACGGGTTTATGGGTTGGAAATTTCTTGAAACAATGCGTCGTTCATGCGACATGCAGACACGAATGAAGCTCCGAAAACTCGGATTCAAACTATTCTGATAATGATGATCTTTATTGTTTGATAATGATGATTATTTTTGTCGAATAGTGACAATAATGATATAAACCATACTATGTAATAAGTTGTAATCGGTTACAATTCTCTTCTCTTCGTGTTTATATACCAACACAACAAAGAGGTCAAATACAACGAAAAACACACTAGCAAAAACTTGATAGCTTCATCTCTTCAACTTTCAGCTATTTTCAAGCAAGTGTAACATCCGACAATGCTTCTTTGAACTGGTGTACCATGGGAACTAGATACGAATTTGTTTAAGCGAATTGTGTCAAACACAAGCTTAGTTCTCCTTATCTTTGTTTTTGTTTATGTTCTTTGTTTTGCAAAACTTCTTTGGCTGCTAATCTTATAGTTTTTATTGACGTTACATTGAATCATTTATTGTATTTGTTTCTACACTTTGTTTAAGTACATTGATTAGCGCTTTCTCACTTGAACGAAAATGACAACACAATTTCTAAAGCCACCCTAGGAGGATAGAACAGATGCACTATTATTTTGTTGGATCAAGAAGAAGGCTGGTGCAACCAAAATCAAATCACTTAGACAAATTTTGGTGCAACTTACAAAGGACTTCTGAAGCTAAATATGGACTTCCGAAGGAAATAGAGTTCTTCCGAAGACAATGTAACAGTTTGCTTCCAAAGACAAACTCTACTTCCGAATTCCGAAGATCAAGTCTTAGAAGTAAAGATCATAAGTGAACTTCCAAAGTATGAAGAATAGAAGAAGTTCATCAAGCCTCAAAAGAAGTAGCCTCTTCTGAAGTATAAGTGGCTTCGGAAGTACTTGTTCTTCCAAAACCATTTAACCTTCAGAAGACACTACTATGAACTAGTGGACACAAGTATAGTCTCTGACACTCCGCTGCAGACCTATGATACTGCATGGCATTTTCCCAAAAGGCCATGTAGTTGACCATACTTTATTTCACTGTTCACCTTTTTATGTTAGTACAAGTTACCAACTTTAGTTGGTGACAAAAGGTAAGTCAATGACATGTCGTAACTACCATATCTTAGACAAGACATTATCTAAGATACCTTAAACTATAGCTTTGTAGTATTTGCTTTAGTTAGAAGATCTCAGCTGGTATCAAAGTATATCCGGTTGTAGGTAGTCTTATATATAGTTTCTCATTGTAACTCATAAACCATGCTTGTAAGAGTCTTGTAATACTTTGAGTTGAGAAGTAATATATGTAAGTACCTTGAAAATTATCTTTCTATGTTCATTGTTACTTATTATATTATTATCAACTCTTAGAATAGACTCTGCTTCATCTGATCTGAGTGTAACATAAGTGAGTCTGAGAGAAAAACCAAGTGTTGAGTGTAAAAACTGATTCTGCAATTGGTATCAGAGCTCTTTAGGCTCTTGAGTATGAGATCTTACCATCCTAATCAACCTGTTTTTCAATCCTCCTTATACCTCACTCAAAATGGCCCTCAACAAGTCTGAAGTAGAGATGGGAACTATGACTAAAGCTCCCATCATCACTCCTAAAAACTTCAGGTAATGGAGCAGACTCATGAAAGGCTTCATCAGGTATCAAGACAGCAAAATGTGGTATTCTATTGTCAATGGCCCATATAAACCCAAGGTGAAAAGAACAAAAGAACTTCCTTGAAACTACCCCTAAAGAAGACTACTTCGGAAGAAAAGGTGTTAAAGGGTTCTTCCGAAAAGAAAGAAGCTTCGAAGGAATGCCATGCTTCAAAAGCTTCAAAAGGCTCATCCTCTTTGATCAACCAAAGGATGGATTGGAAGATCAAGAAGGATGTTGCAGCCTAAACCTTTTCTTCAAAGACATCCATTGAACCCCCATGTTTAACTTTTGGTTCAATTATGTCACTATCATTGGAAGAACCCAATACCAACAAGGCTTGGGTTTCGAGTCAAAACTAATCATCTCATCTTATGTGCAGGGACATCCATATGACAAGAATAACAATATTTGGATTGTGGATAGTTGATGCTCCAGGCACATGACAGGGAACAGATCTCTCCTTCAACAATTTCAACATTATGATGGAGGTCCTCTCTAGTTTGTAGGTGAGGCTGGATGATATATTTCTGGCAAAGGAAGTATATCCAATGGAAAATTGAAAGTTGACAAGTTCATTTTTTCAAACAGCTTGAACACAATCTGTTAAGTGTTTCTCAGTTTTGTGATCAAAAGCATCAAATGCTTTTCACAGAATATGAGTGCATTATTCTCAAACCAGGGATGACAATTCCTCCGGAATTGGTGCTTCTTAGATCTCCCAGGAAAGGAGATATGTACAAGCTAGATATGAACAATGCTTCCCCAATGGGTGAAGTATCATGTTTTCTTTCCAAAGCTGATGGTGATGAGTCAACACTTTGGCATAAACGTATGTGTCATGTAAATTTTAAGACAATGAATAAATTGGCTAAAAATAACTTGGTACATGGTTTGCCTAAAAAGAAATTTTTCTGCAAAGATAACTGTGTTGCATGCTTGAAAGGGAAGCAGCACATGACATCTCATAAATCCAAAAGTGTTAACTATATCACCACTGCATTACACTTATTGCACATGGATCTATTTGGTCCCACAAGTATAATGAGCATTGGAAGGAAATCATACTGCCTTGTTATTGTTGATGATTTTACAAGATTTACATGGGTATTCTTTTTAAGATCTAAAGATGAAACTGCTGAAACATTAAAATCTTTTATTCTTAAAATAAAAAAATCAAATTGATCACAAGGTTAAGACAATTAGAAGTGATCAAGGGACTGAGTTTAAGAACTTCGTTCTTGACTCATTCTGTAACTCAAAAGGGATTGCCAGACAATACATTACTCCCAGAACTCCTCAACAAAAGGGTGTTGCTGAGAGGAGGAACAAGACACTTATTGAGGTTGCTCGAACTATGTTAGTTGATTCCAAACTACCTCTAACATTCTAGGCAGAGGCAGTCAACACTTCATGCTATCTGCATAACAGAGTTCTTGTAGTTAAGCAACATGGAAAAACCCCTTATGAGCTATGTAACAAGAGGCCACCGTTCATTGGCTTTCTAAGGTCCTTTGGCCGTAGGTGTACCATACATAACACAAAGGACAAGTTGGCAAAATTTGGCTGAATAGTCAGATGATGCTATCTTTGTTGGATACTCTTCAAGCTCTAAAGCTTATAGAGTATACAACATCAAGAATCAACAATTTGAGGAATCATCCAACATAGTTGTTAATGAGCACACTCCTTGTGTTAGGGGGAATGGACCTGATCATATCTTTGAGGTAGAATTGTTTTCAAACTATTCTAAACCATCTTATGAAAATGTTTCAGTTGGAATAGGTGCTCAAAATGATACTGATGTTGATCAACTGTTTGAGCTACCCAGACCTATTCCAAGTTCTCTAAGAGCTACAACAAATTAAGCTTCCACTATTGGCAGATCTGACAGTATAACCATCTCAAGGAATAGTGGAGCTTTAACCAGTGAATCACCTGTTGTTCCTCTAAGTTCATCAGGTGACCCTGCACAACACCAAGCTGATGGAAGTATTATTTTGAAGGAATATACAACTGTTAATGCTACTCACAACCAACAGATGATGATGATGTTTCTCTTTCATTCAATCAGACCTCATTGAATGAACTTGAAACAACAGCTGGACAAAGTGTTCTAGCTCCTGAGCAAAATATGTCCAATCTGGATCTATCTTTGCAGCTAGAAGTAATTCCTCGTCTAAGGATTCATAACACTCATCCAGTTGAGAACATCATAAGGGATGTCTCTAAAGGTGTGAGAACAAGAGGACAGACTCATAATGGGAATGTCTGCCTGTACTCATGCTTCCTATGTCAGATAGAACCCAAGAAGGTAGAAGATGCCTTGAAAGATAGTAGCTGGGTTGAATCGATGCAAGAGAAGCTACTTCAATTCAAAAGACAAAAGGTTTGGAACCTATGTCTGCTACCATCTGGTCAAGTACCTATAGGCACCAAATGGGTTTTCAGAAACAAGAGAGATGACAGAGGCTTGATTATCAAAAACAAGGCAAGACTAGTGGTTCAAGGATACACCCAAGAGGAAGGTGTCGATTATACTGATGTCTTTGCACCTGTTGCAAGACTTGAGGCAGTTAGGATCTTCCTTGCTTATGCTGCATCCAAGAATTTCACTGTCAACCAACTTGATGTCAAGTGTGCCTTTCTATATGGGGATATAGATAGGGAAGTCTATGTGTGCCAGCCTCCAGGATTTGAAGACCCACAACACCCCAACTATGTGTGCAAATTGGATAAAGCTCTATATGGGCTGCACCAAGCACCTAGGCTGTGGTATGAGATGTTGTCTCAGTTTCTTCTGAAGAATGGTTACACTAGAGGTACCATTTATTAGACTCTATTTATAAGAAAGTCTGGAAAGGATATTTTGCTTGTTCAAGTCTATGTTAATGACATCATATTTAGTTCTTCAAATGACCAAATGTGTAAAGACTTAGAAAGCATTATGAAGAAGAAGTTTGAGATGAGTTCCATGGGAAAAATGGACTTTTTCCT